>CAIGRP010063799.1:0-16767 GCA_903798385.1 Fraxinus cuspidata | reverse complement strand
AATTAATTTTTCTAGAAGATAACTTCAATTATAATCCAAAAATAAAATTGATATCATTTAAATTTTATTTTACAAATTATCAATCTCATTTAAATCTCTGTTGCAACACAATCCTAACAAATGGAGAAGTGACATTAAAACTCTCATATTCTGCTTATCACCAAAAATTTATGTCCCAACCACATTGGTCATGTTACAGATCCATTTGCTTATATCGCTAAGCACGAAACATTTTAACAAGTTCAATAATCCATACTTTTCTAGCATTCACTCTAAGGATGCTAAAATTGTGTATATATTCAATCATTCTAGTTGAGTACAAAATTAAAAAACAAGTCACAATGGAGCACATAACCTAATCAAGACTCACACAACTCATAAACGTATATAAAACGTNAAAACAAGTCACAATGGATCACATAACCTAATCAAGACTCACACAACTCATAAACGTATATAAAACGTGGTATTTTAAGTACTTTCAAAGTATTTTCTTCATTAAAAAAAATAAAACACTTCAAAAATAATAATAATAACTCCCACTAGGAAAATACCAATTAACAAATATTCTTGATTTTTTATAAAAGAATTTAATCAAGTCCAAAAAATATTTTCAATACTTTTTTATAATTTATTTCAATAATAAAATAAAAAAATATTTTTAATTTTTTGAAAATTAATTTTAATTGCATATAAAAATCAAGAATATTTCAAGGATCCAGTTGCAATTTTTGAAATTGTTATTGGAATAATCAACTTCCAAGAAAAATAATAATTTTGGAATCAACATACAATTTTTCAAATCGGTATTGGAATAAATAACTTCCGAAAATAAATTTTGGGATCAATATGCAACATGCAATTTTTTAAATTGTATTTGGAATAACCAACATTCAAGTGTGGGGACGAACATGCAATTTTCAAAATTGCATTTGCAATATTTAAGGGACAACTATGCAATTTTTTTAAAATTGAATTTGGAATCATTCAACTTCACGGCAACAGTTCAGGTTTCTGCCCTTTTTTTTCAGCGAGTTACTGTTCATCGTCAAAGAAAAATGCAATTTTTTTTTCAGATTTTTGTCAAAATTTCAGAAGGCCATAACTTTTTCAATTCAATACCAAAAATTATGTTCTTTATACCATTGGAAAGGTATCGAGAAGGTCTATCGAAAGATACAAAATGGGAATTATGAAACACAATGTGGAAGAAGTTATCATATAATTAAGTTTTGAATTTTACCGATTTTAATTCAAAAATTCAGATTTTCATCCAAAATTTCGAAACCTCATAATTTCTTCATTTTAAGTCCAAAAATTGTGTTCTTTATATGGTTAAAAAGTTTATGATAAGACATTTCTAACCATACTAATCATATTACTTGAAGATAAATGAGAATAGGGCAATAAATATTTAAAGTTTTTGCAATTTAATCCAATGTTTCATTTTTCTCCAAATTTATAAAACCAAAAATTTTCAAACTTTGCAGATATGATCTATATCATATAAGGAATATGTTGTAAAAAATTCGAGAATTTATGTTGCATATTTCATTACATGCCATTAATAATGCTTCAAATTTCAACAAAAATGGCACACATGCATTTTTCAATATAATAATTTAATTTACACAAGATAGTATGCAAGGAAAGCAAATTTTATGGCTCTGATACCAATGTAAGAATTCGCAGCATTCTTTAACATGAGTTTTGAGTCAAGAAACTTACTTGAAATGATGAATTCCAAGATCTTTTCATGGTTGAATCACATTGCATCCCAAAGTTCCAAAATCTGCATTTCTTGTTCTCCAATTGTCCCAATCCCGCTCACAATGGAGGGGAATTATTATCCACAATCTAAGTGCCAATTTTTGTGAGATTTCATGCCAAAAATATGATTTGTAGGACTTTTCAGTTTTAGTGTCAATTTCTATACGAATTTTCACTATATTTTTCATCCCTTCTTTTTTCCTCTTTTTTTTCCAATATATAATCATTGGAGGTTATAGGGAGATAAGGGTGATTTGGGAGTTGTATGTTTGAATTTTCAGTTCAAACTTCCTCCAATTCTTTTAATAACTTGTAGGTCGGGTCATCCCATATGGACGACCCACGACTCGTATTTTTTCTAACATTTCCCAAAGTCTTAAATATTTGCTGCCAACCATAGTTATCAGACCCAACATATCATTAATCTGGCCAAAGCATCATATTAACGAATCACTGATTCAATCAATACAACATCGTAGGGTTAAAAATAAAATAATTTTTTAAAAGGTATATATAATTGTAAGTTTAAAAGTTAAAGTGGACTTTAAGTTAAAAATTCATTTATAAATTGCAATATATAAATTCTCAAAATTTTTCTCTTTTTAAAATTTAGCCCCTGTTTGGTGGAATAAAAATCAGATTTTTAGTAGATTTTGAGAAAAGTAGATGAAATATATGATTGAAGAATTGTAGGTCACACAAAATATGTAGTTAAAATTAAATATTGACTTTAACTTATACTAAAATATAATCCCTATCAAATATCAATCATGGGCTAAATAAGATCATTGCCCTGTTTGATGGTAATTATTTGGTCAAAATAATATTTTGAACGGTAATTTTTATGAAAATGTAAGGTTAAAAAGTATGGAAAAATGATTTACGTGCAAAATATTTTATTGTGTGAATGTTTGGTTGAAAAATAAGTGCGTAAAAAAAAGTGTTTTCAAATAATGGTTGTCAAATGAATTATGTTTTTCACATTACTTGGTCTTTCATTTCAATTTATCATTAAAAATTTTATTTGTTGCTGTAAATAAAATGCTATTTAAGAAAGATCATTATAACTCTACAATTTTATTTATAACCTATAAATATGAAGCATTAGTTCACACAAGTCTATTGACGCAATTTTCTTCATTTATATTTATCTCTCATTGTTTTGATTTCATAACACGTTATCAACGCGATTAAGAAATTTATTGAAAAAATGATACATTTAGACTAACGCTTTTTCAGGAGCAGTAGCTCAATCTCTTTTTTAATAACATTGAAATTTGTAATTTCATGCCCTTTACGAATAAGAAAAATTCTACAAGAATATTAATATAATATTATGTTTCTTTTGGAGCAACAATAAATTATCATTCTGAAATATTAAACTATACAAGGATTTGATTTTCATGAGTAGCAGTACAATATACTTATAATGTTAAATTCTAAAAGTTATGTTCATAGAGGAAAAAAAAATTCTATTGGAAAGCATAATATGAAGTTTTTAAATAAAAAAATTATAGTTTATTTTTCTTATAGAATATCAATACGTATAAAGCCATTACTTGAAACAACTCAATATTCTTCTAGAATAATGAATATTTGTATCTAGATTATGCTTTTACATGAGCATTAACACATTTATGAGAAATAGATTTTACAAAGTTAATCTTCGAAACTGATGCAATATCTTTTAGAATATTAATTTGTATAAAATTTTAGTTTCTTCGATAATAATAAAATAATATTCTTCCTCATAATTTATGTAGTTGATTTGGTATGAAAAAAGATTCTCAATATTCTTCTAGAATAATGAATATTTGTATCTAGATTATGCTTTTACATGAGCATTAACACATTTATGAGAAATAGATTTTACAAAGTTAATCTTCGAAACTGATGCAATATCTTTTAGAATATTAATTTGTATAAAATTTTAGTTTCTTCGATAATAATAAAATAATATTCTTCCTCATAATTTATGTAGTTGATTTGGTATGAAAAAAGATTAAAAAAAAAAAAAAATCAACAACATGACAGTGACAATAATTGTCAACTAGCTGCCATTAGGATTGCTTTTGGAATATAGATGCTATTGCCTTTTCCTTCGTATGGAATAAGTTTTAATAATTTGTATTTTGATTTGGACACTCGTGAAGAAGAAATTTTGAAATAGAACAATTCTATTGCAAATAAAATAAGATTTAGATATTTATAATAAGATGTTTAATTATAATACATATTCTCTTTTTATTCACTTCCACACTAAAATTGATATCAGACCAAGGTTTGCCATTGACTTATGGTTAATTATGATTAGAGGATTGCAAAACCAATTTGGTCCAGAATTTGGAACAAATGGTAGATATGTATGAAGACGCTGATGAAAAGAATTTGCAGACTTTAATGGTTATAAAATAAAAAGTACGAAAATTTGAAAAAAGAACTAGTGACATCTATCGAGGGCGGAGTTAAGGATGAGAAATCGAATCAAGCTTCGTTTATAAATGAATGTCTCGTAGAAATTGCCTATGAAGAAAATATAATGAACAAGGTGAAAACAATGTTGACTTCAAAGAATGCAATTGAAAAATATAACGATATAGAGCACATCAAGAAATGAGCATTTTTCAATATTAGTATAGAAATTTTCGAGTATTTTCCTTCCTTCCGATTGATTGATTTTCTTTTCTCAACCAAAACCGGAGGACGAATTTTTATAATTGGGAAAGAGTGATGTAAGATAATCCTATTGCAAATAGAATAAATTTTGACATTTATAATAAGATGACTAGTTGTAAAAAATCTTACATTTTTATTCTTGTTTAGAATATGATTTCTTTTCTTTTAAATTAAGATTTTATTTTAGTTTCATCATATTAGTTTCTTTATTTAGTTTCATCATATTAGTTTCTTTATTTTAGTTTCTTATATTAATAAGATTAAGGAATAATTTTGCTTATATTTACAAAGACTTTGTACACTTTTTCAATAATCAATTCAATACAATAAAATTATTCCCTACTTGTTTTCTAACTTTTTACTTTATTCTTGTTTCAAAAATTTCAGTTCTGCTTCCGCACCAAATTCAATGTATCGTATTGATGATGTATTATATAACTAAGAGGAAAATAAAGAACAATAGAAGAAAATTAATATAATGTATATTTTATATAAAATCGAATCCCATATTTATATGTTACAATTAGGAATATAGGGTAATATTTTCATTTATAAATATGAATTTAATTTCAACACTCTTCCTCAAATGACCATTTAAAGTGTTTTTGTCTAAAAGTATGGGATACATATATGATTTTACTACTTGTATATAAAAAAATGTACATAATAGAGGATTCTAGAAGTATGAGATCTATATATATATATAAGATTTTGCTACTTGTAAATGACCCGGGGGACGGGGATAGTTGAAAGAGTGATAATGATAATTGAAATCAAACAAGTTTTGATGAAAATATAATTTTATTGAAGAAATATCAAAAGTACAATTGTTTTGAATGTTTTGAATACAACAATCTTGAAGTAAAGAAAACTTTAGAATACAAGGAAATTTAAAACTTCTTGAAGTTTATCTTCCGCTATAAACTCTTGGAATGTTAGGAGTAAAATCAACTCCTTTGAGTTTATCAGAAGAAATTGAAAATCTTGATGATTGAAGAGGATTTTCAGATCTAATTTTAGATCTGGAAGAAGAGGACCTTCGATGACCTTTTGATGTAGTCCCATCAAAAATCATCTTGAAATGTCCATCACGAAAGGAAATAATTTGATTTGGGTTTGTTTTGATAGGAGTGGGAACTCGGTTTTGAGCGTTTTCAAAATCACATTCTTGTACTACGGATTGAAGATTTCATGGTATCCTTTTAGGAATCATGGTGTTTGAATGAAGATGATTGACCTCCACAAGAAGGCTTTCTTTTTTGGGAGATGAGCTTAGAGTTCAAATATTAGGTTGAGTGTTCACAAGCTTGTAGTATATTCGATATATTACTGCAAATGTTTTTGAATGATCATCAAAACCAAAATTTTTTGTTTGAATTTTAAGATAAATGACATCAAGAATAGCTCCATCATTGAGATTGATAGTCAAATTTGGATAACAATTTGAAAAATTTGGACCACTTTTTAGATTTGATTCTATAACAAATAACAATGAGTTTTCAAATTTGAGAAGTTTCTTTCCTTTAAGATTTAAGAGAATACGGATGTCTAGACCGAGTCTAAATAACGGTTTGACAGCAATTATAATAAGTCTCGCATGAAAATATTTAAATTTCTTTCTATGAGATTGAATAGAATCTTTTGAAAATAAATTTATTTGAACTGTTTGATTTTTTATAGCAACAGTTTGCTCAAAAGTCTTTATAACATAATCTTGACGAAAATCAAACTTTCCTATTTTATAGATAGAACTCTTGTCTGCCTTTAGAAAATTCCAGTTATGAAGTTTTTGTTCAATTTGAAGTTCATGAGAATTGAGAGTGTCTATTGTTTAATTTAAATTTGCCAGAAACCTGACTTCATATCAAATTTTGAGAGGATAACAGATTTGAGTAATCTATTTAATAGATCTTTTTTGAGTTAATGGATATCTAATTCATCGAAGAGCTTTGTTGAGAGGTTTGTAATTGATAACGAGTTCCATGACTTATCCTTCAATTTCAGTAGAATTATTAACATAAAATGCATAGCAATTCCATGGTGACTTAGTTGGATGGATAAGACATTTATCAAGTAAATCATTGATTTCCTTTATATAGTGATCAAGCAATTCTTTCTTCATTTGAATAGGTCGAGATTTTGTAGCATTATTTGATTCATGAAAATCAAAATTGTAAGGAAGTGAAACAACATATTTCTTGCTATCCGAAGAAGCATTTGGAATAGTGGAATATATTTTCTTTTAAAATGAAGAAATTTTCTTGATAATTGAGGGATTTTTTAACAGTTTATCAATTCTTTGAAATTTGATTTTTTCACTGAGAAATTGAATATGTTTTTTCTTAAAATTAATATTATTGATGATTTTTTTAAATAGATGCTTCTTTCAGAGAATTAACATCCTTGAAATAATGAGGATTTATAAATTTGGAGAATATGATATCAAGATGTTTATTTTGGTCAATACGAGTGGAGTGTACCATTTGGTCTAAAAAATGCTTCTTCTGAATTTCAAAAAGTTATAAATGATATTTTCAATCATTTTCAAAATTTCATTATTATTTATATCAATGATGTTCTAACTTATTTAGAGAGTTTAAAACAATATTTCAAACATCTCAATACATTCATGCATGTCATCAAACAAAATGGTTTAGTCGCCTCAACTATGAAAGTTGTCATTTGTCAAATACGCATAAGGTTCTTATGACATCATATACATTTAGGAACACTTATTCCAATTCAAATAAGTCTTGAATTTGTAGATATATTTCCTCATCAAATTCAAGATAAAAATAGTCTACAGTGCTTTCTAGGCTGTGTCAATTATGTTCTTGACTTTGTAAAAAATATACTGCTATTATGTGCTCCACTTTTTCAAAGACTGCAAAAGCATCACATACCATGGAGCCACGAGCACACTTTAACTGTTCAAAATGTCAAAATAGTTGTCAAAAGCAACCCTTTTCTCTCAATTGTTGACCATTTAGCATCCATTATTGTTGAGACAGACACATCTGACATAGGGTATAATGGGGTGTTAAAGCAGATTCCAAAAGAGTCTAGTCAAGAATCGCATGTGAGATTCCATTCAGGGGTGTAGACTGACCCTCAAAGAAATTACTCAACAGTCAAAAAAGAAATTTTATCAATAGTCTCGAGCATTTCAAAATTTTTAAAATGATTTAATTAATAAAGAATTTATATTGAAATAGACACTTTTTTAGAGAATTAACATCCTTATAAAAAGAAGGATTTGTAAATTTGAAGAATATCTCTTGACCAAAAATATCCGAAGTAAGTCCTTTTGAATCAACTTGAAAATGATAAATTTGAACAATGAAAGGAGTACCAGTATAACTTCTTGCTCCAAATGTTTTACTAAATAAAATATATTTTTGAAACAAATGTTTGAATTACAAATATGAGCTTTTAAAAGTTTATATTTAATATTATGTTTTTTACCGCTGGCACCATAAAAATTCTCTCGATAGTTCAAAATATTATATAGAGATCAGTCCTTCCCTAATACAATTTTAATCAGTGCCAGAATCAATTAAGACTCTAGAAGTAAGCTTGAATTCTTTATTGACTACAATAATCATAAATTTCTTTATTGAATTCTTTTGAAAAAGTAAGCGTCAATAACCAATATAAATTGCCGAAATAAAGAAACATGAAGGTTCTGTTAATCTATTAACGTTTTGCTTCTTCAAATAAAAAATAAAAATTTCTTTTTGCATTAACATTTATTACATAAGAACAATTGTTTAAGTAGTGAAGAGATTTTGACAGTTTTAATTTAATTTATTGCCACCCCACTAATGAGTAGAAAAATTGTAAATGATGATTTACAATAAGCATTTTCTGACAATAATATAAACGTTTAATGAATTTTAATTAGCTTTATTAAATTATTCTAAAAGACAATTTTTTTTTATTAATTAATTATCAATCGTATTTGCAAAACATTTTTTTTTTTATGAAATAAATCATATGTCATATTTTTAAAATATTATATTGACTTTTTATAATAGTATTTTTAAAGCTAGCGGTGTCGTATAATTTAAAATTATAAAGCATAAATGTTATAATTAAGAAGGAAGAAAGGAAAGTATATTTCGTTGCCTTTTGATGGCTATTATTTTGAAAAATAGAGTCTTGTATAGTGAGTTTTTAGAGAATATGTGGTTAAAAAGTAGAGAAAATTTTTAAATTTACATGCAAAATATTTGATTGCGTAAATATGTGGATGAAAATGAGTATGAAAATTAAAGAGTTTTAAAATAATGGTTGTCAAATATATAGGGGCTTCATAATATATTAAAATTCAAATTAATTAAGAAGAAAAATTTAAATATGCTCTTATTTGGTGAAGATTAAAATTAAAATCATAAATTTTAGTAGATTTTGATAAAAGTTGATGAAATGTGTGGTTGAAAATTTGTGGATCCCGTGATATGGTTAAAATTAATTATTAATTTTGATTTAAATTAAAATCTAAATTTTAATTTCTACCAAATAGTGGCGTAATGTAATGAGAATTAAAAACCACGTAAGGTGAAAGGTGAAATGAGAAATGCAACTTTGCTTTATTCTTTGAGAGTACGAAATAAGCATATGTTTGGTTCCTATTTTCAAAAATTCATTTTTTCAAAAGTCACTTTTAACTACACATTCTTTTTTAAAATAATTTTACACCTAAATTGAAAATATTTATTTACTTTTTAACCATACATTTTTCAACTAAACATTATTTTAAAATATATTTTGACAAAAAAGAATGTGGCTCAAACAAGTTACGATTTATTTTTGTTCTTAAATTGACACGTGGCCTAATTTGTCACGATTTAAATTGAAAAATGGAACAATTTACTTTGCACTACTTTCATAAATTATTTCCAATAATAGAGCCAAAAATAATTTAGCTTAACTATTCTAGCATGATGTTATAATATAAGATTTACTTTCCACTTTTCTCAGCTCTGAAATATGCTTTCCCAATAAAGAAAACAAAATACTTTACAAGATTTACTTTCACTTTTCTAAGCTCTGAAATATTCTTTCCAATTAAAGAACTAAAAATTATTTTACCTTCCATTTCTCAGTCTAGCCAAACAGATTAATCCTAGTCGTTGGCAAAATTATCAATAGTGGTCAATCAACTTATAGGGTCAAATTCATGTTAGTCATTCAACTGCAATTTATCTAAATTTAATCACTAAACATATATTCTTGTCTATCTCTAAATTTTTACCAAAATTGACAAAGAATCCGTGATTTGTCTTTTGGAAGTACAATTATTTTAGGGCTTGAAGTTACAAATTTCATTTTTATAAAAAGAATTTAAAAGTCTGAGTCTTCTCTTGCATGGTGACAACTGACAAATGACATTTAGCTATTGTTTGACGATTATTATTTCAGAATTATTTAATTATCATACTATTTTTCAACTATACAGTTACATAATAAAATATTTTGCACTTACATTCAATTTTTTTTTATTTTCTAACCACACATTTTCAAATAAATCACTATTTAAAATTCAATTTTTATAAAATAATGATAATCAGATAAGGGCTTATATACTTGTTAGATGCATTCATATCAAAAGTTTCACTAGATAGACAAATTACATCAAGTCTACATTGTCAATTTTTATGTCGATTGAATTAGAATCGAGTTTATAGGTAATCAAATTAAAATAAAAAAATAAAATGACCATTTTGAAATAATCGATAAACAGGGTGACCTTCATGAAAAATAAAAAATGAGAAATGAAAAGTAACCAAAAATCTCTTTATCATTTTCAAGCCGTTTTCTGTTTTCGATTTTCCAAAACAGTGAAAATGTGTTCTCTTTTCCATTTTTGAAAATGCGTTTTTGAAAACAAGTTAAAAATTTATAAAGAAAGCTCAAATAAAAAAAAAAAAAAAAAAAAAAAAAAAAAAAAAAAAAGGGGAAAGAAGAAACTGTAGCGTCCATGACAGAATGGTTTGTTCTCTTTATCATTTTCAAGCCGTTTTCTGTTTTCGATTTTCCAAAACAGTGAAAATGTGTTCTCTTTTCCATTTTTGAAAATGCGTTTTTGAAAACAAGTTAAAAATTTATAAAGAAAGCTCAAAACAACAAATTTGTCGTTTTGAGTATTCAATTATAATTAAGTCAAAATTTTCAAAACACGTTTTGAGTGTTGTCAAAACAATTTTTTAAAATGTGAAAAAAGAACACATTTTCAACAATCTCAAAATGAAGTATTAATGAACGTTTTCTTGTTTAAATTTATTTCTTACTTTATTCTTATACTCTCTTCTTCTTCGTCTTCTCTCTAGCCATTTCTTGAATCAGATTCAAATCCGAGCTTATAGTGCTGATGAGTCTCTTTCGGTTGGTGGGTTTGTAAAAATTGATTGAATTTTTGGGTTTGAATACACATACACATATATACATACATGTAGATGTGGGTTTTCAAGAATTTGTATTCCTGAGGTATAGATCTCGATCTGCTTTTCTGAACCTTCAAATTTTTGGTCATATAGGTACCTAAATGTTTCAAATTTCTGTTCACATTTGATTATCTTTTTGTAACACTGCTGGTTTTTGAAGAGTTGAATATTGTGTGGATTCAATTGAGTTTGGGTTTTCTGGGTGTTCCTCATTTATCTAAGCATTTATTTTTCCTTTTCTGTCACAGTTTAGTTTTATTTTGAGGGTGTTAATGAGTGGTTTTTTGTTAATTTTGATGATTTTCGAAAGGGTAAAGTTTTGTGAAATTGTGCCTTTTGGATTTCTGAGCCTTTAATTCAAAAAAATATTATAATTTCTATGGTTCTTGCAGATCTCCGAAGAAGCTATGAAGCTTGGATTTGCTTACAGCCCTTTTAGCAGGTTAGCTACTTTTTTCTTGGTTATACCCTTGGAAGTTTTTTTAAAATTATTTTGTTTTTCTAATAAGAATGATTTTTTAATTTTCTTTAATTTCTTTTTCGGTCCAAAATGTAAGTTTCAGAGTTACATCTGAAGCTCCAAAGATTATTTCCTTATCTCTATGATTTAGCTTTATATTTGTAGGTGCTTAGTACCAAACTTGCAAATCAGTATTGTAGTTATGTGGCTAACCACTAACAAATTCCTTTTGAGTCTATATTAATACATGTGTAGATATATTTCCAGAGAGACCAGACAAATTTTATTAATGTTTGGATATAATTCTGCATAAAGTTGACTTTGATTGGGGCAAGTGGAAATATGAACACTAAGTTCACTTTAAAAACTTAAAGATAAGCTGCATCCAACAAAAGTTATGTGATTGAATCTACTTTAATGTCCATGTGAAGCTGTCTTTTTCTAATGCTCCTTTTCTTTTTTTGTTCTTCTCCTTTTTTCTATCTATAAATGCCTTTTCGTACGCACCCCTTTTTTCTTTTCTTCTTGGCTATATATTTTTGTCTCTGAAAATTATTTACTTTTGCTCATTTGCAGACAAAAACAGATGTAAGTGGGGATTTAATTTATTGGGAAACAGACTTTTGAAATACTGCCAAGGTTCAGAAAAGTGACTGATATTAGTTTAGGCATCTCTGTTCCTGTTTACCAGTTTGAGGTTAGATGTCGTTCCGCAGCATAGCTCGGGATATACGAGATAGTTTTGGGAGCTTATCCCGGCATAGTTTTGATGTAAGGCTGCCTGGTCATCATAGGGGAAAATCTCACGGTTCATTTCATGATTTAAATAACAAACCCGTGGTAATTCAGAATAGTCGTTGGGCTAATCTCCCACCGGAGCTACTTTACGATGTGATTAAAAGGTTAGAAGAGAGTGAGAGCACATGGCCTGCTAGGAAGCATGTGGTTGCTTGTGCGGCTGTTTGCAGGTCATGGAGGATCATGTGCAAGGAAATTGTCACGGGTCCAGAAATCTGTGGGAAGCTTACTTTTCCAGTTTCTTTAAAGCAGGTGACTTTGTACCCCTTGTCCTGCTCTGGTATTGTGCAAAAATTTTTAATAACATTTTTGCCTCTTTTAATGTTGTTTAGTTACCTGTGTTTTACAAGTAAATGCATTTTCTGACTTGTTCTATGAAAACAAATACTGAATCATGCTTATTTTCCTTCATAGCCGGGGCCTCGTGATGGAACCATCCAATGCTTCATCAAGAGGGACAAATATAATTTGACGTACCATCTTTTCATGTGTCTGAGTCCTGGTATGTATTGTCCAGACCTTCTGAAGCTAATTATGTATTAGTAGTATTGGGTGTTTAAATGGTATTGCATAGTCAATCTATCCTTTGTATTGAAGATCTTTATAATAGCATGAATACTTGCTATTTGATAAATTACGAGTATATGTATTTTGCGCTATGTTAGAAGGTGCTTCCATAGACCCCTGCCTTTTCAAAAAGAATTATTTGTTTGACTACAAAAGGTAGCTGATATTATGTAACAAACTGAGAAAGCAAAGTTAGGTTGGTCCCCCAATTCATTATACAATCTTCATATATTCATATACAAACAAGTAGGAAATAAAATTTACGCACTTTAGAAGCACAAAAATGGCCCATAGAATGGCTATCCAATTAGTCTCGCAAAGCAAGACATAAGTAATGTGAAGAGCAATTTTTCTAAATAGACTATTTAATCTGGAGAATTGTCAACCCTATAATGATGATATCGCAAATGTGCTACAATTGTTTTTTTTATGGAAACTCCCCTACTTGATATCCACTTGACAGTTATTGAGTAAAGTTAGCAAGAATATCATCTCTTCAAGAGCTGTGAATTTAGTACAGAGCAATTCTGCGGTTAGAAGCATAAAACAAATTTCTTGAAACGTGATCGTAAATCTTTCATTTTGAGATTTGTATGCTGTTGACAAAGTAGTAGTTTTCCATATCAGCGTGTTATGTGGTCTAATTGCATTGCCAATTGTTATCATGTAACTGGTTTATATGATTGCATAGATGGTTGCAAAGAAAAATATCATGAACTGAACCTTTTTAGTGTTTGCACACCCTTCACCTGTGCCTTTTTGTTCCTGTTCTCATGTTAGTTGCAATTAATTTTTATCAGCTTTGCTAGTAGAAAATGGAAAATTTCTTCTCTCTGCAAAAAGAACTCGGCGAACTACTTGTACAGAATATGTTATCTCAATGGGTGCAGATAATATTTCTAGATCAAGCAGCACATATATTGGAAAACTAAGGTAACATTGAATATAATTTTTTTTATTATTATTATGTTATATATCTATTTCTCCCTTGTTAGATAAATTTTTCTTGTGGGAATTCTATTACATGTCTTGAGAATATTTACTGAAGAAACAATAATGGGGATACACACTGGAGTTTATAATTGATATTCTTCTTATAGGAATTTCTTATGAGTTATTACAATAATTTATGTGGATATACAATTCGGAAAAATAATGATTGTTTCTCCTGTGTTGAATAGCGTTGTATAGTTTTGTTGGAGATTAAGTTCTTTTGAGAATGCATACAATAGGATGAAACTAGGAAATCATTCAAATGTAAAAATAAAATTAAAAAATTGTGTTTAAAAAATTCATATTGAATGCTTTCTGGGATATGTATCTTCTGGCA
The DNA here is from genome assembly GCA_903798385.1 of Fraxinus cuspidata. Lineage (NCBI taxonomy): Eukaryota > Viridiplantae > Streptophyta > Magnoliopsida > Lamiales > Oleaceae > Fraxinus > Fraxinus cuspidata. Next base: position 2,720 of record CAIGRP010063799.1, on the reverse strand, counting down.
TGAAGAAACATAAATCAGTTACAAATAATCAATTAATGTGACATTAAGAGGACAAAAGATCTATTAAATAAAGAACCAAGCAAAAGAGCAAAAGGGAGGCATAAGAGTAACACTAGAATGCACAAGACAATGGAAATTATCATACTTCCTTTGCCATGTGCTAAAGGTGGATGGAAATTCATATTGAAGCAACTTTACTAAAATTGGTTATTATATATATATTTTTTTAAAGTTAATATTAAATAATGTAGCAAACAACTCAACGGTACATTATTTAAGGCCAAGGGCAAGATACATAGAAGTTTTAGAAGTGCACAAGCGAATGAAATGAATTATCTTTATATATTTGCCTGAATTATGCTTGACTTGCACAATCTTGGTGAACTTAATTGTTGCCTATGTACTCTCAAAATTCAGTTAATAGGATTATTGTTTTTCTTATTGGTTGTTGATGTGCAAAAAATGTATGGATTCAGTAAAATCTGTATTTGTATATTTAAACCCTGTTTGAGCCCCCTTTTTGAAAGAAAATGTGTTTTGGAATAGTGATTTTTTGAAGAATGTGTAGGTAAAAAATAAGGAAAAGTTTTTGGTTTACTACAATATTATTTATGGGAGAATCTGTGGTTGAAAATGAATTTTGAAAAAATGAGGGCCAAACATAGGCTTATGTATCCTGGAGCCTTAAGATGTGATATTTTGTATTGCCCCCAAGGCTCCAAGTACTTGGCGCGAAACTTGGCTTACTGTTTCAAATTTCAACTTTGTCCTAGAAAAAAGGGTATAGCTGACTAGGGACACCATGTGGTCCTTATCGGCGTGCTTTTACTTCAAGGTCTTGATTGTATATATGTTCAGTTTATGCTTTCTTCGGGAGACTGGTGCTTTTACTTTTGTTTATCCTTTTGTAGCATTGGTCTTGAGTAATAATAATTTATCTTCTCTCTAACTAAATATTACTGCTTGTTGCAGATCAAATTTTCTCGGCACGAAATTTTTAGTGTATGATACACAGCCTCATACTTGTTCACATGTCCCTCCACCTGGGAAAACTAGTCGTAGATTCAACTCCAAGAAAGTGTCTCCCAGAGTACCTACTGGTACCTACACCATAGCCCAAATCACGTATGAACTGAACGTGCTTGGGACACGAGGACCTCGTAGGATGAACTGCATCATGCACTCAATACCCGCCTCAGCACTTGATCCCGGAGGCGTGGTCCCCGCACAACCTGAACTCGTGCCGAGGTCCCTTGAGGACTCGTTTCGGAGCATTTCTTTCTCGAAATCTTTTGAGCACTCGACTGAGTTCAGTAGCTCAAGGTTTTCTGATATTGCTGGCGTGTGCAATGAGGAGGGCGATGGTAAAGGAAAACCATTGATTCTCAAGAACAAGGCACCAAGATGGCACGAACAATTACAATGCTGGTGCCTCAACTTCAGAGGACGGGTGACAGTTGCATCGGTCAAGAACTTTCAGTTGATCGCCTCCACGCAACCACCGGCTACTGCCACTAATGCACCGGCTTCTCAGCCGACCCAATCTGACCACGACAAAATCATCCTCCAATTTGGCAAGGTCGGTAAAGATATGTTCACGATGGATTACCGATATCCCCTATCTGCTTTTCAGGCTTTTGCAATCTGCTTGAGTAGCTTTGACACCAAATTAGCTTGTGAATAGAGAAGATGCATGAATAGACAAATTCAGTGCCTTTATTTTCGTCATTGTATCTTATTCTACTCTTCGCACGAAATGGAGATTATAATTTCTACCTTGTACTCGTGGCAGGGTTTTTAACTTCAAAAAAGAAGGGGAAAAAAAGAGAAAAATACTGCCTTATCTGTCTTCATTTCCACTTCTATTAACAGTTTTAACTACATTTGTCATTATGGGTGTGCTTGAGTTCAGTTCCAAATAGAACTAAACCAAATCAAATCGAGAATTAATGTGAGTTTTATGCTTGATTTGAGATTGTTTTTGTAGTTAGAAATTCTGCTTTTCAAATAAGTTCAGGTTTTTAGGTACTTGATTAAAAAAAAAAAAAAGATTATGAAGTAAAATGACAGTTATTCATATTTTGTTTTTAGGTTTTTAAATTATTCATTATTAAAAACAATTTCAACCCATCAATAGCAATTAATTTATTTTATGTGTTAAAGTTGTTAGTCTACGATCTTTGGTATTCTATTTATAAAAATAATATAAACGTTTAAAAAAAATATTTTATTTTATTTTGGCTATTGACATCCCAAGTTTACTATCTAAATCTTTAAAATTTAAGATTTACTAGTGTATTTCTTTATTTTAAAAAATAACTAGTGAATATAATCTTAAAATAATTATTTAATAATATTATGAATTTTTAATAAAGTAAAATAAATTTTACAACCAATCACGTGTAAAAAGATTATTATTATTATTATTATTATTATTATTATTATTATTATTATTATTATTATTATTATTATGATGGATACGTTTTTTTAATCAAATGCTCAAAATTTGGTTTTGAAATCTATAGCAATTCTAAAATAAAAGTTCATCAAACAATTAAGTGCATGTTCTATTTACCATTTTTAAACCGTTTTCTGTTTTCGATTTTTCAAAACAGTGAAAACGCGTTCTCTTTCCCATTTTCGAAAACGCATTTTTGAAAAGAAGTTACAAATTTACAAAGAAAACCCTTGTCGTATTGGGTATTTTCAGTTATAATCAA
>CAIGRP010063789.1:0-42220 GCA_903798385.1 Fraxinus cuspidata | reverse complement strand
ACCCCAACCCCAACCCCAGCACCACAACCACCACCAGAACCAGAACCAGAACCACCACCCACTCCATCTCCACCACACCAAAAAATCCCAACCACCAAGGCAAAAAGGGGCGTTCGAATAGGGCCTCGAGAGGTTGCAGTTCGGGATCTCTTGGGGAAGCGTAAGAGTGGGGGCAAGGAAGAGTAAAGTCAATCGCGATGAATTGGACATTGAATCGCGAGACAGAGGTAGTCGCTACTGTACTGTTGGCTTATGATTTGTTTCTAAAAAGGCTAACCCAGATTGAAGAAGCTAAGGATTTGACTTCCAGGATTGCTAGACGTCCGGACCTGAAAGCTGGTGCACTCTTGATGACCAAAGGGGTTCAGACAAATAACACTAAGAGGATTGGGCATGTCCCTGGGGTTGAAATTGGTGACATTTTCTTCTTTAGGATGGAACTTTGCATTGTGGGGTTACATTTTCCCAGTATGGTAGGCATAGATTATATGGGTTTTAAAGTTACTATGGATGAAGAACCTGTGGCTGTCATCATTGTCTCTTCTGGAGGATATGATGATGAAGGGGAAGATGGCGATGTCTTGATTTACAGTGGCCATGGTGGATTGAAAGATGGACAAATCTCCGACCAGAAACTTGAAAGGGGAAACCTTGCTCTGGAAAAGTCTCTACATTGTGCCAATGAAATAAGAGTTATAAGGGGGGTAAAGGAGTTTCCCGGTGCGATTGCAAAGATTTACGTTTATGATGGCCTTTACAAAATTCAGGAGTCTTGGGATGAAAGATATAGATCTGAATTGTGGTGTGGGGGAGATGGAGATGAGATGATGGTTGGGATTTTTTTGGGGTGGTAGTTGTAGTGCTGGGATTGGGCGTGGACGCGTGGTTGGGTTTTTATTAATATTAAAATTATTTTTGTTTTTTATTTTGATTTTTAATTATTTGTTTGAGATCTATTTGTAATTTTTGAAAAATTTGAGCCTATGGCTGCAATTAATTCTTTATTGTTTTCTTTTTGTTTTATTTAAATAAGAGGGCATATTTGTCATTTCACAAAATTTTATAGAGAAAATGGATGTAAATTGAAGAAAATGAGTTTTCCGCAATGAAAAGTGGAAATAAGGATGAAAATGCAAAAAATTAAAACGTAAGGGCGTTTTGAACACTAAAAGCTAAACGTGACGTTTTTGTGCTAATAAGCCATTTAAAAACCATTGAAAATTGGTGTAGTATAATTATGATTGTTTCTCTCAACTCACCAAATTAGTGGATTTGACCATTTTCTAATATTCTTTTCTAATTTGATCATTTATAAAATAATTATATCCAACTAATATAGTTTATTCAAAACTAACTTGTAAATAAAAATAAAAAATTATTTATAAGCAAAAACGCTACTTTATAATTAAAAAATCACTTTTAAGATAAAAATTCACTTTCGTTAGAAAATTTGTTTATAAAATAAAAACACAACTAATAAGATAAAAATCACTTATAAATTATAAAAAGTTAGTTATAAGTAGAAAATTAACTTGTGTAAAAAAATATTTAAAAACAAAAAATTAACTTATTAAAAATTTACTTATATATGTAAAAATATTATTTATAAAGTAAAATATCACTTATTAGTTAAAAAAAAAAATTTAATACAAGAAGTTATAATTCAACATGTTTATAATTATATTGTTTTAAAAAGCTTTCAGAACGTATAATTAATAAACTCCCAATTATTAGTTGGATTGATTTAAAAATCGTTTACTAAAATCTCTCAAAACCAATACTTTAAAAAATGGTGGTACCCCAAAACACCCAAACAGCCCATGACGATTAAGTGGAGATTAGTCATTTTGTCGTGTAAGTTTCATCTAAGACCACTGAACTTTTGGGTCATTAAAATTTTATTTTGTCTCAAATAATTCACTAAACTTCAATTTTACTATTTTAGTTTAAAATTTCATCTTCACATTCTTTACTTTATATTCCACGTAATTGTTAGGCTTTCTACAAATAAAAATAGTATAGTGAGAATTATGGTAATACCTCATATTAAAATTTAAAATTTAAGTTTGTTTTTTTATTTTTTTATTCTAGCACTTTGATGTGACATAGTGGTAAATTAACATATCACAAAACGAATATATTGAAGATCCATTACACTATGATTGTCCATTAAGAAATCTTCATCAATTTTGGAAATGAATGTTGCATAGTAGTATATTCGGAACTAAAATTAATGTTTGTCGGTCCACTTTAAAATAAAATTGAAGTTCCGTGATCCGATTATGACGAACTAATGTTTGGTAGCTTAATCGAGATTCTGCAAATGAAATTTACTGCAATTTGTGTGATGAAAAGGTGAATTGCACTTGATACAAGTCGACTGGGATCTATTTGACCCAAAATAATGTCAGTTTTAACTAACTTGCTTGATATTTGAACAAGAATTGATTCACGTTCTATGTTGCATGAGAAACAATTTTGAAAAATTCCGATTATGTATACAAATATTAATATGATTTATGGGATGTATCTGAACCCATCCATAAGTGAAGGGGTCAAAATACAAATATCCAATAAATTAGGCACTCCAGTTAAATCTTACTTTAGCCAAGAGAGTTGCCTTGGTGAGTGAACAAACTCCAAAAGCATTTTCGCAAACAGTTAGCACACTGTTTTGTGAAATGGCGACGACTAAGAATATGCTAGAGAGGGCGCTGTCGACCCGGCGGCCGGCGCAGTTCACCGACGATGGTGGCACCGCCGCCGACGATGAAGCGAACGAGGAAACGGGGGACGAGTCCAAGACGCGAAAGCACATATCTATAGCAGTGCGGGTCACGAATTATTTGACTCGCACCGGGTACCTCTGTCCCATACTGATTTTCGGGTTTGTTATCATCATTATCTCGTCTCTTGTATTTCGCTCCCGAGATCTGGTTTGCATCTCAGCATCCTCTTCCGATCACATCTCGCGGTTACGATTCTTCGGGTTTGATGGTCTCGAATCTGACTTCGGATCCCTCGGCGTTCCCTGGTGTACGTCCCTCGGAGATTTTTCTTTTTCTTTTTTTCTTCATTATTATTTAGTGGTTTTTTCTAGCTTCCAGCTCATTCAGAACTCGGTTCACAGATTAATAGTAAAACTAAATTCCAGTTAACTAGTTTTGTTCAGGGATAAATCTCTAGTCAAATAAAGATGAAAATATAATCAATATATAAGCACTTGGACTACTCCAATGAGCTATTCAAACCGATTAAGGCTCGAGAAATGATCAGGCGAATTTAATGATTGATTTGCCCAAACAAGCTACCATCTAGTGGGGACATATTAACATTAAACCCTGGCGTCGAATACAGATGAAAAATATAGATCAACATACAAGGCTGACCTTTTAAGTGGAACCAAGTTTTAATAAGTATGAAATGGATAATTTATTGCTGTAGGATGAGTAAATTTTGCTTTACGTTTCTGTTTTCTATCGTCGGAGGTAATAAGAAAAAACATCATCATCATCAAGATTGGTGGATCAGAATCTTAGCTATAATATGTTGTCTGTTAATATATTTTAAGTTTGCACGCCAATTTCCTGAAGTTATAGTTCTCAGTAACAGTTGAAATGAAATAGGAAAGAACTCATTAAGGATTAGATTTACTCCTCTTCTTTGTTTCATATTTGGATTCGATAGAAAGCAGTTAATTGGGGTAGATTTACTCTTCTTTGTAACTGTTATTTTATCAAGTGGTAACTTGGTAATTTTTAATTAAATTAATAGTTGTAGCATTACTGATGGCTTTTGTGTTTATGGTTCGTCAAGTTGTGGATGTGAATTAGCTGCCAATACACACTCTTTTCCAGTGCTATAATTATTCTTATTTTGTGTTTAATGATTCTTTAATTATGCCTGTTTTAGAAATTTGAATTTTGTGAGTTTTATGCCAATTTAATTGTTATCCTTGTCAAAAGGCAGATCGAAACATGGAAAAACTGTGGAATGGACATCCAAGGATTTGCTCAAAGGTCTTGAGGAGTTTGTGCCAATATATGAGACACGGCCAATTAAGAACAACATGTATGGGATGGGTTTCGACCACAGCTTCGGACTTTGGTTTATTGCTCGATGGCTAAAGCCAGACTTAATGATCGAAAGTGGTGCTTTCAAGGGGCATTCTACATGGGTTTTAAGGCAAGCAATGCCGAATACACCAATTGTGTCACTTTCACCTCGCCATCCTGAGAAGTACCTCAAGAAGGGGCCTGCTTATGTTGACGGAAACTGTACATACTTTGCTGGAAAGGACTTTGTGGATTTTGGAAGCATGAATTGGGGTAGAGTGATGAAGAAACATGGGAGTAATGATCTCAGCCAGGTTCTTGTCTTCTTTGATGACCATCAGAACGAACTCAAACGGTAATTACGGTTTTCAGTTCTCTAAAAGTTAATCATCCTTCATTGACCAACTAGAGCAGTGTTATAATGCCATTCAGATATTATGTGTACAGTAATGCAATTCAGATATAATGTATATAGTATTCATGAATCTTTCAGCTTTATACACTTATCTAAATTTCCAAATGTTCTTTGTCTTGATTCACACTTTTATGTGTAGATTAAAGCAAGCACTTAAAGCTGGGTTCAAGCATCTCATATTTGAGGATAACTATGATACTGGAACTGGGGACCATTATTCTTTCCGGCAAATATGCGATCAATTTTACATAAGAGGTGTGTTTTCTTTCATTTCATAACTCATTGTAGTGGACCACAGATGTGCCCTGTTTTTAATTCATTATTGTTTATATGGAGAAGAGAAAATTGGTCCAGTTGATTTTGAATTGAGAGAGATTCTGTTTGTGCCAAGAAGGCACGTCAAAATCAAGGGACCTGCTACCAGCTTTGGGTCTCACGAAGCAACCTGCCTTGTCAGTACATGCCAATTATTTCACTAGGCATTTGTGGATTAGTTCAGATGATACTGGCTCTAAAATTTATCTCATTTGGCTCAAATTCACGTAGCCATTTTTATTTAATGTTATTGAAAGATTTGGTTGAACAATGGATTCGTAGGTACTCCATCCTTTCATTGTTAAAGTAATAGTTGCAACATAAGAAGCTGGAGAGCAGACTTTGCCCAACATGACCTATTGACAATGGGTCATGAAAAGCTAGAGAGTCGGTCATAAGTGCATATTATTAAAATATTATCAGAATAATACACTATAGGAGTAATTACCACATAGTGGGAAGGTTGCAAGCATATTTACCACAAATTCGATTTTTGATTCATAGGTACTCTATCCTTTCATTGTTAATGTAATCGTTGCAACATAAGAAGCATCAGAGCAGACTTTGGCAAACATTTCCTATTGCCAAAGGGTCATGAAATGCTAGGGAGTCGGTCATAAATGCATATAATTAAAATATTATCAGAATAATACACTATAGGAATAATTACCACATAGAGGGAAGGTTGTAAGCTCCTTACTAAATTCGATTTTTGAAGGAATGAAAAAGGTATATGCATTTCAATCTTAATCTCTTTCTTGGGAACCAAAATGTTCATGTAAAGTTTTCAATTTGCAACTTTCAAGCTTTAGTTTCCACCTATAATAACCACATACTGTGTGTTTCTTCTGTAACTTTCAGTTTGTACTTGTTTTTCTTTGTCAAGACCGAGCAATTAAGAAAGGAAATAGTGTAAATTTTGAAATTGGACAATAATTGTGGGACATTGCAAGGAAAAAAAGATATTAAATATATATATGCGATCGAGGGAGTAGTTAATGAACTTTGAAAAGATATAAATTTAAGAATTATATATGGTAATAATATTCAAGAAAAGATGAGAAAACTATGGATTGATTGGTAGTTTCAGAAGAACGCATGAGAAGTAGCAAACAATTTATTTTTTGAAGAGAAAAAGTGACACAGTTGTTGCATTCGAGAGAGTGCATAACCAGTAGCCAAACTATAGTTGAGGTCATCAAAGATGTGCTATAACTGTTTGACGTTCATTTCTCTTCCTTGGTTGATATCTCAAACAAAGGCTTTGGATATTAGGTCAGCCAAAGTTCAGGTGTAGATGATTGTGAGTAAATCTAGAGAGATCCCGATCTTTATGGGAAGATATGACAGCCGTCCGCTGTCTAGTAGGATTTCACACTTGATATCTATACATAGATTTGCTCTCTTATAATAAATTTTCTTTTACCTCCTTTGACCTTGAGTGTCATGTTACTGTCTTGTGCGTTCTGCTTTTCATAAGAACTATATAGTTATATTAAAATGTCACTGAGAGTGTCCCTCAACATATCCGTACCACACTCTCAGGCCCAAAAGTAGAAATATTCCGGAAGAATGTCCTACCATTTATGTCGTGTGTGTTTGTTGAAAAGCATTTCTGCATTCAACGCTTACCAGTGGTGACACTTAGGTCCTTATAGAGTATTCATGTTTCTTGGATGCAACTATACCAACCCTCATCAGTCTCGCATTTGCGTTTTTGTTTGTTAAGAATTTCTGCATTCACCATGTGTCTGTGGTGACACTTTGGCCCTGATAGAGTATTCATGTTTTCTGGAATTCAACAATATCTTCCCTGATCATAATGTCATCAGATTGTTTTAGTTAGAGATCACATATCACAGTCGTAGTCAAAATTATTTAGAAAGTCTACAGGCTCTTCATTTGCACGAACGTGATTAGGATGTTTTCTGTGGTTTCTTTAACTCATGGAATTATGTACTCTCCCCAACAATATAAACATCATATTTGTAAGAAAGGAATGGATTAAACTCCTATGTGGTATGCAAATTTAATTGATGTAGTAATGATAATGAGAAAATAAAGAGCAAAGTTACGTGGCTAGGGTATGAATTTTCTTTGTTGTCATTTTATGGATCGCTCTGATTATTCAATTTGTTTATCATGTGTTTTCATCCAATCATACTAGAATAGTTTTCTGCTTTTAATTGGGTTTAACTTTGTGGGAGTTGTGCGTCCCATCCAGGTGGCGGCCATAGCTGCTTCAGAGACGGTGACGAAGCTCGGATTAGATATAGAAGGAAGAAATTCTGGGAGAAAGCAGTTGATATAGAAGAGCTATGTGGGCCAGGAGAAGCATGGTGGGGTGTTAGAGGTCAAATGCGGGATGATTTTAACCATAGCAACAAGGCAATCTCTTACTTAGATCATTTTCAGAACAGCAGGTTTTTAGAATCAGTACTTGACGTTTATTGGGAGCTACCCCCTGTGGCTGGTCCTTCCCTGACTCACCAGACAAGATATGATCCAGCTCGTGCCCCTAGTCCTGTTGTTGAAGATGGTAGATATGGCTTATTTCGCAGGCTTGGTTTATCGACACTTGATACTTCTGTCTTCAATGGATACACTCAAATGGTTTATCTTCAGGTATCTGAACCGGAATCCTAATCCTGTTGATTTTAGGCAAATCTAGTTTTTAAGGTTGCCAGTGCATGTATTTTCGGACTTGTCCATGTACGTTCTTCTCATAGCTGTTTACCTGTGTTCACTAGAAACAATTTTTAATCATTCTCCCAATTTAATTTGAGGGGCACTTGTTAGTTGTCATCGCGCATAATTTTTAGTACTCAGTTGTTTACAACTCCTTTTCGTTAGAGGTTGCCCACATTGAGGATGTTTGGAGCGATTATTGGGCCATACTGTACGATAATAAGAAAAAGAAAAGAAACTAAAATTTTATTTTTATACTGTTTAATTCTCCCAAGCACCGTGTATTGAACTTGCTCTTGAGGCATATTTGGTATGTTGTACCACATGGAATTCATTAGGGCAATGAACTTATAATCATGTCTGATAGTCATGCCAAACATTCAATATCGGATTTAGGATCAGTTTTGGTAGGATTTTTGCTTCGGCTTCTTTAGTCGGACAAAATATTTTTAAAAATTATACAAACATGTTGAAAAGCAATTTTTTATTTTTCAAGAACTTCGTCAAATGGATCCTTAATAGTGTGAGTCCACATAGGACACAGATCAATCTAAAACAGCAGCTTCTCAGTACACATGCCAGTAGGAAACCAAGAGCTGGCATTTTGATTATTCACAATTTCACATGAACTGTGGCAACCAGCAAATACCCCTTTACATATCGATCTGCAAGGAAGCAAGCACTTCCATCCACGTCATATTACATATTTACTAAACTTCACATGTCAGATCTTGAAACCCTTTTTAGATTTCCGCAAATCCCCATTCTTTCTTTACTCTCCGTTGCACTTCTCGATCACCATTGGAGCTGCACAAGCAAAAGAGTCGTTCATATCAAAGCTTTACTCGAGCACACAGCATGTCTTTCCATTTTGAAGAAGTGTACGAATCGGAGACTTGAAATTTATGCATGAAATACTAAAAATAAAAAAATTTCAAATGTTTACTTGTCTCTGAGCCTTCCATGATCCTCAATCGCTTGAATGAAACAGTGAACTTCCTGGACAGTCAAAAACTGGGTCAGCAGTACTTAGATTCACACGGACAAATCCAAATCTAGAAGCAAAATTAGCAAGTTTATCATCTAATGCTATCTGCAATGACTCCTACCAAAACCTTAACTACTTCAGGAAATTCAAACTAACGTTTGAGATCCATTCTCCTAAATCGTGTGATCTTGTTTATAAAACGTGTTTTTTGGACCAGTCTATAGAACTTAAAAGAAATACTTCTAAGAAAACGTTTGAAAAGTGTTTATGAACATTTAAATTATAAATAAATAGAAATGAATGAGCGACAATGAATAGTATTCATGGGTCTCTCGAAAAGTGTAAATATAAAGTGGCTTGTGTATTTATAAACAAATAATGACATCCAGTTCCATTGATACTATAATACCAGTGTAGGTGATACTACGTGATAGTCTCCATTAAGCCCTCGTTCAATGGGGATTAAAAAATTAGATTTTTAGTAGATTTTGAAAGAAATTGATGAAATGTGTAGTTGAAAAGATGTTGGATCCATAAAATATTTATTTAAAATTAATAGTTGATTTTAACTTAGATTAAAGTTTAGATTTTAATCAGTATTAAACACGGGCTAAATATGAAATTGTGAGATTCATATAATTGTACATCTCTAGTATCACTTAAACTGGTATTGTAATATCCGTAGTGTTACATAACATTACTATTTATAAACACGAGCCAAGGAATATGATGCTACATCTAGCCAACTACTCTCAAATTCGGCTATGGTATTAATTTGTACTATTTTTCTAAAATTTTATTCTAGTTTAAAAAAAACTAATACTTCCCACAATATATAAAAGAGGAGAGTTGGTTAATATTTATAAGTCATCATCCTTAGCTCACGATGATGTCATATATATGTATTTATATCCTACAATAATAATAATAATAATAATAATATAAAGAGGAAATGATGTCCTTTTGATTTCTTATAGACAAAAAATAAATAAAATCCTTCTGCACGCAACACCCATCTCTTTGAGGACCGACATTTCACACGCAACAATCACATCCATTCTTTTGTCAGAATCACACATATCTTTACTCCACCATTTTCCCAAATCACCATTCATATATTTCCTTTCTTCTTCTCTCTATTCATCTTCTTTCTCCCTAGAATGACTCTATAAAATGATCTCTTTGTTAACATTTATTCATAATTAATAAAACTATATATAATGTAAATAATATTTGTTTATGAGACTTATATTTTTTTATATAGTCGCTTCCTAGATGTTTTGTACGTTGCTAGGACATGACCTTAGTGATACGATACGTTTAGTTGGCTACGATAGAATTATTTGTAACATACAATTGAAAAGAGTTGATGATACCATATATCTTGCTGCTGGATGGCCACAATTCTTTGACCACCATAATTTACAAGATGGTTATGTTATCGTCTTTGAATACAACGAAAATTCTACTTTTGATGTTTCAATATTCGACCATTCAACCGTAGAAGTAAAGTATGAGTCCGATGCGTTTGAAGCAGAGACTTCACATACTGATAATTCTGTCTTCCAAGTAATGTTAGAGGTTGATCGTGCTGATCATCAGAAAATTCTGAGCTCTTATTTAACTAAAAAATTTTTAGAATCTTTCTTGACTTACATGTATGAACAATTTTTCATATTCACCATTCTCACCAAATTCTAAATTCCGCTATTTATAGATTTGTGAATTTACTTTGTAGTATGTACCTGTGGCCATCGCTCGATTGTATCTACCAAAATTTGTCCAGTATGTTCAAATCCATGATTGTTCACATCATGATTGGCTCATACGTACAAATATAAGAACAAATGATTATGTACAATGTTTCACCATAGGTTGGATAGACTATGTTAGAGAGACAACTTCAAATAGGTGACACGTGTATTTGAACTTGTGAACGATAAGATCCCCGTGTTTATGGTGTACAAAGTGTGCTGCGCTGATGGAAGTTTGACTCTTAAATGATTTTATATTTTCATTTGTACTTTTCATGTTTACTTATTATCGAACATTTGTTTTGTTTTCTTATGTATAAACACTCCATGACTAAATCCATTAGGATTTGGATTTCTAATTTGCTTGTGTTATTTTTATTTCAAATTTGCACTCAATTTGTACATTTTATTTATTTTGAGCAAAGTTGTTACAGAAATGTGGTTTTAGTATTTCTAATTAACGTATGTAACGAAATCCTACATTTAGACTTCCTTCAATGCTATATCTTCATCATTCGGAGACTAGCATCCTTCTGGCTAAAGCTATTCACAATAAGTAAACAGTTTAAAGACTTCTACTTTTATAAAAAAAAATCTTCATTATAGATTTGTACTCTTAATGTCTTCACAACAATCTAAACATGATATTCTAGGTCTATATAAAAAATACTTTGCCCTAACTAAAAATTTGTATGATTCTTTTGGTGCTCCTACTTTTGGCTTCCAAAACTACACCTTTGTGCAACTAAAGAGGTTTTTTCTCACTAGATCTTTGTTCTATTGTGTAATTTTTCTTCTTTGTATTTTTATTTGAGGCACGCTTTCATTCTTACACTTCTATTTATTTAATCGACCTATATATTTTTTTCTGCAGGTACATCTAAAAAGCCAAATATTAACAATAATGCTTGAGCATTTTCCAAAACATTTATCACTAAATTTAGAAAGTGGTCTCCTCAAAGCTTACCATAGTTTAAAAGAGCAATCAAATATCTTCATAGAAAACTTCTCTTTTGTTTGTAGCTACAAAATGAACATTATAGTGCTCAAACCAATGAAGATTTTTCAGTCAACATATTTAATTGTTCTTTTAAATTATGTCATACTTTCGAGAGACTTCTTTCTAAACTTAGTGATGATTACTTTGGAAGAGGCTCAAACTCTATACGCCAACATGATTTCACAGTGAGAGGTGATCCTTAACTAACATTTCTCTCTTCTAGGAAAAGCCAATGATATAAGAACAGAAGATAGATCAAAGGTTTGGAGATATGTTTAAGTCAGACCCAGTAAGCATATTTTCTTCATTTTCCATTTTTGAAATATAGTCATGTTGGTCCATCAAATCCTATGGACGAGAACGATGGAGAAATTAGGCACAAATGTGCCTTGCCATTTATTTGAAAGTTTCATTCCTGATAAATTTTATGTCTTAGGTTAGTCCTAAGAGGCATTCAACTTTTTGCTTGATGCAAAAATACGTAGATTTAAATTATTAGGGTACGAATCTTCAGAAAATATTCGCATTTGCAATTGATCATTTGAAAAGTTTTATTTATATTGAAGTCTACAAATAGTATGGCATTAATGAAGTTCATATTTTGCTCTCTTGCATTATTATTATTATTATTATTATTATTATTATTATTATTATTATTAATGTAATTGTTTATATTGCATTTCTTGATCTTTTGATAGTTCCTTATGCTAATAAAAAATATGTTTACCTTTCGATCTTTGAAAACAAACATGTAAAGTACTTGCAATATGGATCAAAGCGAAGTCATCCATGTTCCCTCCAACAAAATTTATAATTTGCTCTTAGGTAGAAGCAAGTCCAACACACTCTATAAGAGCATGTGGTTCCATGTGAATAATGAAAAATATAATGTCGATTTTGCGTAGGTATGATCTTGCTTGGGGCTAAAATATTAAGAATAATATATGTAGTTTTATGCGTACTTCCATTTGGTTATTCAATTGCTTTGTTTTTGGTCTTCTATCAAAAAACTTATTATCTTATTATTTTTTTCTTGTTACATTGTTCCAACCACGTTGTAGAATGCAACTGTGAGTGATACAAGAGAGAATTTTTTTGTGAATATGATTCTTCACATAATCAATTGCAAATGCAAATCATTTCTTTTATGTGATGAGAATGTGTTGTCAACATGTACACATGTCATTTGTCATATATATTTTTCTATTGTAATTCACATTATTTGTATCCAAATGAACATGTTTGTGAAATATCACTGAGTTTCTTATATTTGAGGCAAACTTAAAACATTAATTTTAACTACATATATTGTTACGTGGATTTTCTAAAATTAGACCTCATGATGCGGAAAAAATATAAATTATATTATCTAATTCTATGACAACCATTTATCATACAATTTGTACACATATCAATAGAATTATACTATTACATTTTACTTAATAAGTCGTCACTTAAAAAGCATTGAAATATATCTCGACATCTTAGTTGAAAACCTCTTGCGTAAATTTTGCCATAATTGCTACATTTCATATGAACTTCCAAGGCATCAGAAGCCTTTTCATATCAATTCTCTGCTTTTTTTCTTCTATTGCAAAAACACATAGGATTGAGAATGCTTTAAAATATATTTTTTTAGTTTTTGATTAATTTTTCATAAAATTCTACAGAAAAAACTTGCTCAAGTTACTTTTTGAATATGAAAGATGCATTGCCCGAATTTTGGGGAATGAATTAATCACTGTCCCGTAATCCTTTGTAATATATTTGTTCTTATGGTAAATTTTTTTCTTTCTGTGATTTCTACTATCAACTTCTACCACTTTAAAGTAATTTTATTGCTTTATTGACAGACAATCCCTGTGATGACTTAATTTGGTTTTGCAGAGCTTATCGAGTTTGATCTCATTCATGCAACTGACTACAAGTTCCTGCTAGTAAAACTTTCTTCATAGTCATAGCTCACCTATATAATTTTTTTACACAGTTTCCACATGATAGATGATATAATTCTATACTGAGGAAGGTGATGGTGTTGCACATTATATAATTTTCATTTATATAGTTGTTCGAAGTCTTTTTTTATTTTATTCCCTATCTTATAGAAAACTTATTGCTGAATTATGTCAGATTGTACTAGAGATAAAGCTTGCTACGAAACCTCGAGAGGCAACAGCCACAATTAAGACACTTTCATATGTTCAAGAACTGTGTGTATCATTCTTACATGTGTGTTGCAACAAAGAACCACATAGTGCTGAAGTATTTTATGTTGTACCATATGATTTTTTGTTTAATTTAAACATATTGGTGTTTCAATGGATATGTAACTTATTATCATTTTTAATAGAAATTGGATGCTAGATTGTTTGAATAACTGTAACTTTTTTTTCCGGTCAATGTGAATTTTATAGTCTTCCTTCAAATTGAGTTTCTTGTGCTTTTCCTTGATGTACCTTTTTTTTTTTTCTTAAAGTAAGTAATCATTCTCTTGAACTTAATTAAATTATAAATACTATATCTGACCATAAACTCTCTTTATGACTTTATCATTTATCACTTAATGTATTTTCATAATCGTTCTTGCTAAGTCTACATCATTATATATTTAAATTTTCTAAATAAAGTTCTAACGAATTAAATTACAAAAATATAACAATCATCGTGCAATACACGATACACCACTAATCATAATAAACTATTAAGCATTACAGTATTAAAAATAAAAAAACCTCTAAACCCTTGGTTTCTCCGAAATACCCCTACAAAACCTCCTCAAGTCATCATCAATCTCATCGGCCATTTTTTCCTCTCCAAATCTCCTCAACCCTCTGCTCAGCACTTTGCCCAAATACTCATCCACTGTAACGTTGGAACCCCACCCACTCCTCCTCATCATCTCATAAATCCTGACCGTCGATTCTTTCCTCTCGGTATCAATCAAAGCCTTAATCAGCCTCGATAATCCCTTACTATCATCAAACTGAATCCCTCCCTCCTTTTCCATATCAAGAATTAGGGCTTCAATTTCATCTCTGAATCCTTTCCTGGTTAATGCGAGAACCAGGTCGGCGTAATTGCTCAAATCGACGACGTATTCTGATCGGATGGTTGAGAACACTTTGAGGGCGAGAATGCAGTGGTCTTGGCGCAGGAGCTCCTTGAAGGCGGCGATGAGGTCGGATTTAATGAGGCGGGAGAGGATGTGGATGGGGAGATTTGTCGGATCGGTTCTGTGGGCACGTTTGAGGGCCTGGATGGCTTGGATTGCTTCGGTGCTTAGGATCCGACCTTTGAGGAGTGGCCCACGGTTGTCTCGTGGGCCACACAGTATGATGGAGAAGCGGTGAGGTCTGGCGCCGCCTCCGGCCGCCACCGTGGATTGGGTTGTGGGTACGAAATTAAGATTTGAGCGTAAAGAGGAGGCCATTTGCGGTGGGTTAAGAGAAGAACGTGGCAACTGAAGGGATAATCTTAAAAACAGGAGGGCTTTGGTCCAGTAACATGTTGGGAGATAATATTGAAATGACATTTTTGTCCTTTCAAGTAAAGGGTCAAATTATACTTTCCGTCATCAACCTTTAGCGACCTCCTATGCATTTGGTCCCCAACCTTTAAAATTGCACTCTTCACTCCCCAATATTTAGCCACTGTTTGACTCTCATTTTTCTAAAAGCTCATTTTTTTGATTGGACATTATTTCAATAAAATAATTTTTCACATAATTCTAAAACTTTTTACTATTTTTTAGCTATACATTCGTAAAAAAAATACTATTACAAAACTTATTTTTTACAAAAATGGGGTTCAAACACACTATTCTGGTTAGCACTAATAGTTTTCTTTACCATTTTGTGTTGAGTTTGATGTTAATACCTCACGTGAGAGTACATGCAAAATAGATAATGGAAGTGGGAGTTGAGAAGAAGAAAAACTAGCATAGGTTTGGCACCCCATTTTTGGGAAATTATAAATTTTGGAATAGTGATTGATGAAAGAATGTGTGGTTGAAAAGTAATGAAAAATTTTAGATTTGTATGTAATATTATTTTATTTGGAGAATATGTGGTTATAATTAAGAAAGAGAAAAATTAAAAAAAAAATAATAGGTGCCAAACATCCTTTTAACTCGAAAGATGGCCTTATTGCTCTTAGATGCTAAGTCACAAAAGGAAAGAGAACTTGCCTATGAAGATGTTGAAAGTATATGAAAAGGGCACCTTAAGAATGAATAGTGGGAGTTTACGTGAGTATTCGAGTAAAATTATTAGTAACTTTTTAAGATGAATAGTATAAAGTTTTAGAAAGGGTAATTAGCACATAAGACTCCCATATCTCATTATTATTGTGAAAAACGTCCTGATTCTTTGCAATCTATTGCAACTATAATATTATTTAGGGTAAATAGCACATAACGTCCTCGTTTTTCATTATTATTGTGAAAAACGTCCATAAAATTTATTTTTTGGCATTTTCATCATTATTTCCACATTTCATTGCACAAAAAGTCATTTTCACATATTTTCTCAAATAACGATTATGAAATGACGAATATACCCCTCTTTTTAAATAAAAAAAAACACATTGCAATCACAGTCCCAAATTTTTTTAAAAAGTGCAAATAAGTCACAAATAAATTCTTGAAAGGGTAATTAGTACATAATGTCCCTACCTTGCACCGTTATTGCAAAAACGTCCATACCTTTATTTTATTTTGACATTTTCACCCTTAATTACACATTTGATTGTGCAAACCATCATTTCTATCAATTTTATCCAATTTCTCAATAAAAATTAAAAAATTAATTGCAATCATAGTCTCAATTTTTTAAAAAAGTACAATCAAATCCCCAATAAATTATTAAAAAATTAATTTTTTTAAAAAATTGCAAACGAGTTCCAATTAAATTATTAAAAATTTAAAAAATGTAAACGAGTCCCAAATAAATTATTAAAGAATTAGAAATTAAAAATATATTTTTTATTTAAATAGGAGGGTATATTAAGTATTTCATAGTTTATTATTTAAAATTTGGATGAAAATGGATGGAAATGATGATTTGCACAATCAAATATGTAATTAAGAATAAAAATCTAAAAAATATGAAAGATATGGACGTTTATCGCAATAACGGTGAAAGATAGAGATATTGTATTCTAATTTTCATTTTAATAATTTATTTGTGACTTATTTGCTCTTTAAAAAAAAGGCTCAATAGCACAAAACGTCCCCACGTTTGACACTTCTTGCGGAAAACGTCCATACGTTTCATTTTTTTTGCATTTTCGTCCTTATTTCAACGTTTCATTGCGGAAAACATCAATTTTCACCTTTTTGACGTAAAATGATCAATATACCCTTTTATTTAAATTAAAAATAAATAAATAAAGACCAAATTGCAATATTACTCCTCAACTTTTTTAAAAAGTGCAAATGAGTCCAAATAAATTATTGAAATATTAAAAATAACTACAAATAAAAATAAAAATTGTCTCTCTCTCCTTCTTCTTCTCTCCCTCCCTCCCTCCCTCATCTTCCACCACCACCACCACAAGAAATCTTTCCTCATTCTCAACTAGAGCTCATCTCCCAAAACTCTCAAAATTCCCAGTATACGACAACGTTTTCCATGGCTTCTCTACCGCGTTATCTCCGTCTCAAGCTGCTTCAGTTCTCAAGCATCCCTCAATTCTTGCCGTATTTTAGGATCAGCGCCGCCACCTCCACACCACCAGGTCGCTGCAATTCCTTGGGCCGAGGAACCAGCGCGACCTCTGGTCGGAATCAAACTATGGGTCTGATGTCATAATTGGACTTTTTGATACGGGAATATGGCCCGAGCACATGAGCTTCTCGAATCTAAATCTGGGCTCCAAAACGCTGGAAGGGAGTGTGCAATACCGGGGTTAAATTTATAGCCAAGAATTGTAACAGAAAAATCATCGGAGCGAGGTTTTTCTCTGAAGGCCATGATGCTTCGTCTGGTTTTGGTGGAATTGCTGGCGGGATTAATCAAGCCATCGAGTTTAAATCCCCAAGAGACGCTGACAGTCATGGAACTCATACTGCGTCCATCATCGTCGTCATGGAACTCACTTAACTCCGTCTTCGCCGGGGAATGCAAGATCTCCGCCTTTTGCCTCCATCACCATCATCAGATTGTGGTGGGATATCAATGGTGATGGTGGTTGGGATAGCCATAGGGGGTGTTGTAATACTTGCAATTTCTAAAGATTGTGTGAATGAATTTATTATAGATATTTGGGTGTTCTGTAAGATGGGTTTTAGTTAAAAATGAGGAAAGATTTTTTGTAGTGGTGGTGGAGGAGGTTGAAGGAGGGAGAGGAGAATAAGAAGAGGAGAGAGAAAGAGTTTTTATTTTTATTTTTGGTTATTTTTAATATTTTAATAATTTATTTATACTCATTTACACTTTTTAAAAAGTTTAGGAGTAAGATTGCAATTTGTTCTTTATTTTTCTTCTTTTTTTGTTTTATTTAAATAGAAGGGTATATTGATCATTTTACGTCAAAAATGTGAAAAATGATATTTTCCGCAATGAAACGTTGAAATAAGGACGAAAATGCAAAAAAATGAAAAGTATGACGCTTTCCGCAAGAAGTGCCAAACGTAGGGACGTTTTGTGCTATTAAGCCTTAAAAAATTTGGGACTGTGATTGTAATTAGTTTTTTTCTTTTTGTCTCATTTAGAGAGATATGTATATTCGTCATTTCATAATTTTTAATTGAGATAATAGGTGAAAATGACATTTTGCACAATAAAATATGGAAATAATGAGGAAAATGTCTAAAAATGAAAAATATGGATGTTTTCCACAATAGCAATGAAATATGGGGACATCATGTGCTAATTACCCTTCTAAAAAATGTATAGTTATAGTTGTTAATGTGCAGTTAAAATTAATTTTTTACCGAATAAAAAAGTAGCTTTTAATATTATATGAACAGTGACTGTAGTGTTGAGGAATACTACATTTGAGTCATACTTTTGTAGTGCTTCATGGTGATATAAAATCGAATGTAAATTGATATTTTCAAGATCACTTTTGCATCATCATTTACATCCTGGTGATCTAAATCTAAATTTTGTTCTAATGAGGAGATTTAAATTCACATTGTCTCTTGTGGATATAAAAAACGCTTCTTTTTTACATATTTTGCTGAAAAATTCAATTTGCATCTCCGTTGCATCTCTCCACGAGTATGCCACGAGGGTGGTAAAATATTATTTAGATTCTACTACCTAAGTTGCAAGACCTAGTGACGAAGATAGATCGAGCCTTATTCAACAATATGACACTGTAATATTGAACTTCTGGCATGTTGGTTGTGGAATTTAACAAAGATTAGGATTTACTGATTTAATATTTGTGAATCTTTCGAAATAAGGGAAAATGTGATTTTAGTATTTATAAAAATGAGGCAAACGTAGGCCTATATTTTGAATGGGATAACAAAAAATTATTGCACCAAATCATTCTTGATATAGGATTAATTTGGTGAATAATTATCTGGTAATGTTAAAAAATATTATTCAACCAATAACATAAATAAAGATTCTTTTTTCATCTTAATTCAACATGGGATTAATTTGAAATTGGCAAGGTTAAGCAAAATATAAGGGACGTCTCTCAATTTTTCTTGGCTTTTATCATTAACCAGATTGTAATTTGTAGGTTAATTATTTCAACAAAAAAAATTCCGGGTTAATCCTATAATTATATTTTGACTTTAATGACATTTAAATTAGAAATCTATTAATTAGACCGTAATCATAGGGTTTAAACTGTAGGTTCGGTTGGATCTTTTGGACTTAAAAATACAACTGAATTTGCTAAAAGGTGATTATATCGACATTTCAATTTTATTTATTACATCATTTACTTATACTAATTGTCCTTGGTTTTTGGTTGTCCATAAATTTTTTCAATTTTTAGCAAATCTTGTTTTTGACAAAAGTTTTCGTTGAAAAGTTCGTTACAAGAGTGTAAAAAGACTTATTTTCTCTCATATATTTAAATAAATAAAAATCAACAAATATAAAATGGCGACAAAGTATTTTATCTTCATTTAAAAGCATGTTAATTTAAGATTTTGACAAAACCATCGCCAGTGGACCAAATATATTAATTAATGAAAAATTGAGGATAATCATGCGACAAAAAATGTAAAGACACTAGTGTAACAAGAAACAAAGATTGTGGAGCATATATACTATTAAAAAGTAATATAACAAAAAAAAAATTGTAGTTCCAATATAACCCCAAGTGTTAAAAGGTGTTTATATTGACACAAAAATTATTTTTTGGTACACCAATTTATAATTGTACCAGAAGTCTTCAATATTTTCTTCTGAAAAAAATGCCTTGTAGACTCTTTTGTTGACATTATTATTGATATTACATGTGGTGTCAAGTGTTGATCGAGTGAAAAAATAGTCAAAAAATTAACTGACCAATGTTTTATTGCCGCGTGGCAAAGTGAAAAAATGATGTAAAGAATGTACATATAACACATGATTGTCTTCTTATTATTGTACTTATCTCACCTTTTTTTGTTTTATTATTATCCTTAATCTTTCATTAATTAGCGCACTTGATCCCTAATTATGATCTCTATCCAAATATCGTGTTGGCGTGTTTTGAAATGAATGGCAAATATTAAGTCACGCTTTTCTATTAGATTTTTTTTTATTTATTTAAAATAAGATAAGCAAATAAGTCTTTACACATCCGCGTGGCGAACAATTTGGTAAGATGTTCTACTTCTAAGTTATTAAAAGTTGAGAATAATACTGCGATAGAATAATAATACTAGAAAATGTCAGAGAACTGATTTTTATTCTAATGTTTACTTTTAAGTTTAAAGCAATGAATAAGTGAATTGTATTCAACGTATAATGATGAAGAAAAATGCTAAAGCTAAAGAATTTATTGTAACTTTCCATTTTGATTTAGCCTATGAAGTTAATGGTGACACTTGGCATTTGTACTTGATAGATTTCGTTTAAATCAATTGATAGTCTTTCTCTAGTGAAATTAATTCTATCTAAATAAATAAATTCACTATGTTTTATGTGAGTTTTAACTTACCTCAGTTCATTCAATCATCAAGAAATCCATATTGGTCGAGTAATCAATTTAATTAAAACAATAGCAAAATAATATACAACCAAATTAAAATCAATAATTCATTATTTAATCGAAGGTTCAAAGTGTATATATTTCATCGTTTACACTAATTATGAGAATTAGCTACAACTTGTCAAAAACAAATATTAAAATAAAGATACATCAGCGACTTTTGAATGGAAAAGAGAAGAAATAAAGGAAACTCAACCTTCGAGCTTGAACAAATCATTTTCCTTCAATTTTCTCAAACCCTGACTCTTAAATGCTACTTTTTTCTCTCTACTTTTTTCATTTCTCTAATTTAATAAAGAAAAATTCAACCGTAGTTGTATTGTTCTACTATCAATTAATAAATTCTCGACATCTAATTTAAATTTTGCCGAAATAATCACCTTACCACCTTCCCCACAAAATATATTCTATTACTATTTTATCTTTAAAATTTAAGGATCCAATGAACAACCTCCACGTCCCAATACGATTTTTTATTAGCAAAAATGATGAGATTTGTAGTAGGATACTTTTTTGCAATAAAAGTTTTCTATCATATCCACTCATAATTACACTAGCATTAATTATTAAAAATAAAATAAAATTTAAAAGTCAAAACTCAGAGAAATATCTCTAGTTTCATAAATTAAAAGCATACATTTGGTACGATGGATTTTTAACTTACAAACAAAGACTAACAACTTTAATATAAGTGACAATTAATTATCTTTTGAAACAAAAAAAAATAAAATAAAGGTAAGATGAACAATTCACTTATTTTAATTCTGATGACTTTCAATATAAACTTTTTATCTGTTCTAAATACTTTTTTTCTTAATAGTGAAAGAAGACATTTCATTTTATACTAAAAATGACTAAACAAGAACAAAGCTAAAGAAAGAATGAAGGAAATTTTTAGTGTTTTCTTGAGCATCCTCTTGCTAATATTAAAAGATGATCTTTCGTCCAAAGAATAAATTCTTTGCTGATAACAATCAACTTTTCTTCATTAATAGAATTATTTTTCATTTTCTTTGTTAAATCTATATTAGCTTTTCCAATCATTATTCATTAAAAATCAATAAAAACATTCTGAACCTAATCCTAAGCTAGCATTTTAACAATTCTTAGTTACTCTACACCACACAATTTGAATCGTTAATAATAGTATCTTATCTCCAACCGTTTAACTTTTAAATATGACGACTCGATATAATTTGGGATTAGACCAAACGACGCCATTATTTATTGATGAAAATGAAGCATATACGTACCAAACTTTTGATCAAATAGTAAATAAGACCTACACGTAAAACCTTTTAGACGAGTTTGATTTAAGGGCTGCCACCTTAATTCAAGAGGGTAAAGCTCCACAAACATTTGTTTTTTGGCTTGAAAACGCTCCCCACCCAGCTTTTTTCTGTCCAACTTTATAATAAAGCTAAAGCAAGAATAAAATGATCAACAAATAAGAAGAGAGAGGGGTGGGGGTGGGGGTGGGGGTAGGGGTGGGGAGTGCAACAAATACAAAAGCTTCCTCAACCCCACAAGTATAAAATACTCCGTAGTTGACAAAGACATGGGGTTTCTTCAATCTCTAATTATGAGAAAGCAAACACAATTCTGAAAGCTACAACAAAGGTCTGTTTTGGTGCACAAACAAGGAAAGATGAGAAAGTGAAGAGTAAAAGCCACAAACTAAAGAGAAAAAAGAAGGGTATTGATTTGATTTCCTGTTTTATTTGAAAGGTATTCTCTGCAGGTTTAAATCAATTGCTGGAGTGAATTTTCAGTAACAAATGATGGCTGGAAACCCTAATTGGTGGAGTGTGAATGGCATGCACCCACAGTCTCACCAGCTCTCTTCTTCTTCTCCATTTCTGTATGTTTCTTCTTCTTCGGCTTCGGCTTCTTTGGATTCTTCGACTGCAAATCCCTCCCAAGAGTTTCCTGTACGGTCATGGAGCCAACTACTTCTGTAAATCTCTCTCTCTCTCTCTCTCTCTATGTTGAGGAGAAATTCCACCTCTATTAACGATAAAATCAATAGCTTACACATGAGGACTTGAGCTAAAGACGTTAAGATAAAACCCAAGTCTCAGTATGTCATGGGGTTTTTATTTCTTTACCAACCCTACTTAGTTCTTGACTGTCAGCATTTTTTTGTGTGGGTGACCAAAACTTCAAAAAAATGTATAATTTTCTTTATTTTCCTTTTTCGCTTATTTGAACTTTCTTCTTGATCTGTGCACCTTTGTATGCTTACTGCAACTAGCCCTGTGTCTGTGTGCGCTTAAGATTTGGCCATTTGGATTTATAATTTGACATCAGAAGTTGTGGTTGATCAGGGGCGGATTGGCTGGTACTGAAGAAGAAGAAAAGTTTGGTACTAGTCTTTTTCAACAACAGAAGAAGATGGAGAATTGGGAAGACCAAGTTGTAAACCCATCTTTTAGGGTTCCTGTTGTTGATGTAAAGCAAGAAATTGCACAAACAAGCCAACTTTATGGTCATGTAGATGATGAATTTCAAGCTTCGAGACCTTCTTGTTGGCCTCAAGTAATTCCAGAATCATCCCCTACTTCTTCTATTACAAGTGTAAGCAACAATATCTTGAATTTCTCTGGCGCCAAGATGGACAACGACCGCAAGAATCAGCAACCAGATCATTCATCTGAGGTAAGAAGCTTTATTAGTGATTATAATCCACAAGGAAAAAAAAAGCATTATTTTCTTAGCACGCTAAAAAAGTCTCATGATTAATATGCTTGAAAATTTTACTAAATGTCGTAATAAGAGCCTACAAAAGACTTGTCCAACAAATCTGGTGTCAACTACAGGAATTTTTTTTACCGTTTGGTTCAATTCATTGCTACATAGCTGTTAGATTTGTTCATGGTTTGTTGACTGTAAATTTTCCCTCTTTGTTCCTTTTGTGAAAAGTACGACAGCACGAGCATTGGTGGGGTATCAAAGAAGCCTAAGGTTCAACAGTCTTCCAGTCAACCAGCTTTGAAGGTCAGGAATAATCTCTCACCCTTTACAAATTATTACTGGGGCTTCATTTATATCATCACAAATTTGTATAAATTCAAATGAATATTACTAAAAACAGGTGAGAAAGGAGAAATTAGGGGATAAAATAACAGCTCTTCACCAAATCGTTTCTCCATTTGGAAAGGTAAACTAATTGCATTCTTGATTCTCCAGTCACCATTAATTACTCAATTCAAGGAATAAATCTGCAGCAACATTATTAATTAAGTTAAGATGAAACCAGTAAAAAACTGAAAAGATCCTTTTTTTTTTTTCTTTTTTTACTTTATCATCATCCCATCTAAGGCTGTCTTTTAAGATTAAAGAAAAGTTTGAAAAAAAAAGGTTGTATTTGAGCTTTGTTAATGGCATATTTCTCTCTCTTTTGCAGACTGACACTGCATCAGTCTTGTCAGAAGCCATTGGTTATATCAGATTCCTTCAGGGTCAAATTGAGGTAAAATATGCTTTGTTTCATCCATAATATTCTGTAGAAACAGCAAAAAGAGTTTGCACAATTTCTCGAAAATCATGCAGGCACTGAGTTCTCCGTATATGCGCAATGCATCGAGGAGCATGGGTCACCAACAATCTGTAAGTACCTAAACGTGCGCGTTTCACAATTTTCCATGCAAGACGAATATCCCTTCTCTTTCTCTCTCACACTGTTATTTTTTAAAATTTTTATTTGAATAAACTTACGATGAACAAATTTTTTTTTCCTCAAGGCTCAAGAAAGGGATTGTTTATTTCCAGAAGAGTCTGGTCAGGTATGCTTTATTGGATCCATCACTTCCCCTAAAAGAGGCTTGAATTATATTATTGGTTAATTACAGCATAGTGCATGTGTTCTGAGTAGAAAAAGTTGCCACTGTAAAAATATATTTCCCAGCTTTATGAACTTAATTTTGCTAACAACAGAGTTTTTTTTTCTTGAGTAATATTCTTAAAGCCAGCCCTAATTTGATGAGGGTACTTTACCTTCTTTATGAATTTTCTTCATCTAGTTCATGAATGAAGTTGGCATGGAAGCAAGAGGAGCTTCCGAGGAGGTGCTCACTTATTTTTCTTATTTAATTAAATGCAGCAATGGTTTCATAATCAGAACTATTTTATGATCATAATTACAAATATGATTTCGATTTCGATTTCAATTTCAATTTCAATTTGTTTTTATGGTGCTCAAATTAAGGCTTGACTTTTGCTTTTATTTTTGGTTGTTATAAAAGAATTATTTGAGGAAGTATCTCATGCCGACAAAGAACTTTCAAGAAATTATTTAAACATGTGCAAAAACAGTTCCTTAATTTCGAAAAAAAATAATAATTGATTTTTCAAAAATCTTGTCAACCTGGCCCTTAAACCCTTCTAATTATGTACAACATATATAAATCTAGATTAAAATTCACCAAACGATTTGTTAGGTGAAAATGACCATTAAGCTCTCCTGTTTGACAACCATCATTTCCAGCTTTTTTTTTTTTTTTTTGCTAAATACTCATTTTCAACCACACATTCACGTAATAAAATATTCAAAAAAAGTCCTTACTTTTTAACTATACATTCTCCTAAATATCACATTCAATACATGGTTTTTTCCATTTAATGGTTGTCAAATGGAGGCTTAATTTGTAGTAGTTGCATAAGAAACCTAACAAATATAAGCGATTTTGCTTAATATATCTTTTTTTTTTTTGGTTGAGAAATTGTTTCATAATCTGTGATTGCAAAATGTCTTCATAATATCGTCGAAAAATTCAAATTTTTCTAAACTTCTTTTTTTCTTCTAACATAATTATAGAATACTGAAGATGGACAGAAGGACTTGAGAAGTAGAGGGCTGTGCTTGGTTCCAGTTTCTTGCACTCAGCATGTGGGAAATGACATTAATGGAGCTGATTATTGGGCACCGGCTCTGGGTGGTGGATTTTGATTCTGAATTATTTTCATCCACCAAAGCCGCCGCCTCGTGGTGGAGCTAGCTATAACATCAGAAGCAGTCAGTCTCCAAGCAAGGTTGACTGCCGCTGATGCTACCATGCATACTGAAAGGGAAGAATTCAAGAATGAAGAAGAAGACTTTCTGCTTTTAAAGAAAATAATAATGAACTAGATGTGCCATGTATATATGCATTTTAGCTTTAATTGGCACCATTGAATTTCTTCACCTCAAGCTCTTGCTTTAGTAAAATTTTGGAAACCCTATTATCCATTTATTTTTCAAGGGTAAATGCTGTGTTTACTACGCAAATTTGTGCCTTTAATAGTCAACCGTTTATTATAGTTGCACAATCAATTTTAACGGCACGCGGATTCCAGATCCTTGTTCAATTGACATTGAACGAAAATTAATTTGGAAAATTTGGACTGATGACACGATTGGAAGTTTAGTTTAGACAAGGCTTTATTTATTAAATAAATTCACTATCGCTGTATTAAGAACTAAGAATTTAGCAATCTTTGTTAGAAATTAATTTTGCAAGGAAAGATTAGCAACTAGTTTCCTCTTAGTATTTTATTTATCAGAACTTGATAGAAAATTGTATGCTATCTTGGAAGTGAGACTTTGATCTCATGTAGTCTCTTGGCGTGTACTCGAAGGTTTGAGTGAGCGAGAGATTATGTTTCGTATTTGATTGTATGTAGTTTTTCTCCAATTTTGGTGTTTTTTATTTTGTGTTCTTGTTATTTTTATTGTTCTCTATTTTTATCTCTCCATTATTCTTATTATTTTCTCTAAGGAGGATCCGAAGGAGCGAATTAGAGAAATTGGTATTTTTTTTTTATTGTTTTCTATTTTTATTGCTCCCAGTTTACTTAATATTTTCCCGAGGAAAGATGCTAAAGAAATCAGGATATCGGTCCAGATTGTCAGCATACGTGAAAATATTAATGTAATTATCACCAACAATAACAAATTTAAAGTCGATTATATAAAAAAAAATTGTCACTATTAGCTAATCACTAATCTACGTACCAGAAAATACAAACCAACAAAATCCTCAATAATCACAAAATGTTGTGCTAGTTTTGATTGACCTCTCGATCTTTAAACATATTGTACTAGAATTACGTCACTTTAATGAGCCTAAGTCAATTGCACTAGCACCTATTTTGTTATCTCTCTCATTTCCACCAACAATTCAAACATGGTTTGAAATATTTCTTGAAATGTAGATTGGCCGTTGAAAAACTTTTTTTCTTGTTGAAAGATGTAGATAGCTCATATTGCACCCCCACCACCCAAAAATAAACCCATGATCGTTTTTGGGCCTACGGAAAAACTTTTTCAGGTGAATTGTACCCAAGATGAGGATAGATGGACCGTTCTCTATCTCTCTTCTTTCTCTCTATAACTCTTATTTCATCATCATGGCGTCACGATTTCATTACACACACAATCTTGTTAAAAAAAAAAAAATTCAAATTTTTAGTTGGGTTTTTTATATTGGGTACTCTACCTTTTGATAATCCACTTGTTTTCCACTTTGCAAAAAGAATTTACAAAAAAATGTACCGAACAGGACACGATATGTATATATATTATTTAATGTGTGTGTATTATTTGCAATGTGAAATAAATCTGGGGCCAAAGAATAAGGTCAACACAATCATCGATTTATAATAATAAAAATATCAAAAAGAAGGGTTGTCTTTTTATGCTTTTTAAAAGGGAGCTTAATTTTTTTGCCTAGCCAAGAATGTGACAGCTAGCCATTTTTTTTAAAAATAAAATTATGGGAAAATTTGGTCGCTAAAGTCATTGTTTGTCTATCATTTTTAATCACACGTTTTATGAATTCACAATTTTTATCAATTTTTCGATCATTCATTTCATCACTTTTATTAAAATTTACTAAAAATTTAATTTTTATTCAAACCAGATGAAGCTAAAGGTATACTGTGAGCAAATGGGGAAAATTTGTTCAAGATAGACCTTTTTTCTTAATAGAAAGACTATTTGAAGAAAATAAATAAAATTGTTTCACCTACGATTTATAATAGTGGCTGAGGCTACTTGAAAACCTTAAAAATGTTAGAGCATCTTCAAAAACCTCTTTAAATATAATATATTCTCTATTTTAAAGAGTTTAACCTTTAAAAATTATGCCCCAATAGATTATTTAAATTCACATTTTAATTTAAAAAGTGCATTGTTTCTCTAAATTTTGAGAGCCAAATTCATTCTCTATATTTTAATGTATTCAAAGTATTTTAATTTTCAACGAAAAAATAAAATAATAATTTAGAAGGAAACTAAAAAAATAAAAGATAGGAAAAAATAATAAATATATTTTTTGAATAGTAAAATTAAGTGTTAAATGTATTCAAATTATTTTAATTTTCAACGAAGAAAAATAATATAATAATTTGGAAGGAAGTTAAAAAATATAAAAGATAGGAAAAAATAATAAATATATTTTTTGAGCAGTAAAATTAAGTGTTAAATATAAAAAGCTTGTAGGAGTACTTAAAATTTTTTATTCCCTAAATTTATAAATACTCTTTAAATCGTAGAATATACTCTTTAAAAATAGAGAATTTTTTGGGGATACTATTAGTGTTCTATTTCGGTTACATTTTAAAAGCTCAAATAAATTTTCTTATTCTATTTTTAACACAAAAAGAAGAAAAAATACATAAATGAAGTTTTGAATTAATTATTGATAAATCTCAAAGGTTGGGTATTGTGTCAATTTATTTATACTCTTAAAATCTTTGGATATATAATGTACACAAAAAGTTCTTTAAATTTGTGACTTCTTTTTTCAAATATTATTATTATTCTCACTCGTATAATTTTAAAGAGGCAAAAAATTTCACTACAAGACAAATATTTTTTTTTTTTTTTGCTAGACTTGTACTTTTAGTCCCTTTAGGAAATTACTCCAAAATTTGCGATACAACACAATAGAATACTTTGATGGTACGTTAGATACACAGTATAAGTTAGGATAAAGACTAAAAATAATTCGGGATGTATATCCTTGCTTAGTGAATGTGATGAATAACTAGGAAAAAGTATTTTGAATTGAAATAAATAAGTGAATTTTATAAATAATTATAAATTTCTTTTAAGTAAAATTTACTTAGTAACTTATAAGTAAAACGTATGAGTAAGTAAGATAATTTATAAGTAAACTTCTTGCTTATTTATACTTAAGTAAATTTATATACAAATAAAATTATTCCTTAATCAGGAAAATTTAATTATAATTCGTCTTCATCTTTTTTCCCAGAACAGATTTGGCTTCTCCATATATTTGGCTACTTATTGTTAATTTTTACCTCCTTCATCAAATACAAAGCCCAAGAGATTTGGTAATTGTGTGAAAATTATTTTTTTAAAGCTATTTTTTTTTTTTTGGAAAACATGTAACTGAAAACAAGAGTGAGAAAAAGTGATTTTCAAATAAATACTTTTAAACAAGGGTTTGATTTACATATTTGAAGCTCTATCCAACTTGTGACTGTCACAACTTTCTCCAACTTATACAACACCTATTGGAGCCCCATTTTTTTTGTCCAAAATGCATTTTTAGAATAATATTTTGTTGGAGAATATGTAATATTATTTTATTGAAAAATGTGTGATTGAAAATAAGATAAAGAAAAATGCATTTTGGAAATAATAGATATCAAACCAGGGCGGGCGTAAATTAACTTATGAGTAAAAAAGTTTATAATAAATGAAAAAATACTAATCAGAGTTAAAAATAATAATAATAATAATAAAGTTACTAATTATTTGACAATAAGATAAGGGATAATTTTTAAAAAGTAATTATTTTTACTTAAATGTGAGTGATAATAACTTATTCAAATATGTTAACTAGAAAAATGGAACTTGTAAGTAACATTACTTATTCTAAGATTATATTCAAGACACTATATTTTTAAAGAACATATTTTGGAAGTTAGAGAGCATCTATAATTTTATAGAGTAAAAAATTTTAAATACTCCAACATTCTTTTTATCTTCAACACTTAATTTTAATAATCTTGGTATGTATTATTATTTTTCTCCATTTTTTGTGTCGATATATGGAGCATTGAAATATCTTATAAATTTTTTATTCAACCTCTTGTATAGTTTCCTAATTCGATGTCGAAACATATATCACATTTAAAACAATTGACTTTATTCTTATCCTCCTAATCCTATCCCCTCTAATTTAGTATGGTGTACCAAACGTCCATGAAAGCATATAATAGATTTTTAGACATTTATCATTTAATACTTGATGGTCAAGAATTTAGTGAATAAAATTCGAACTTTTATTTTCTTTAATATTGTAAACTACTAGAAAACGTGTAATCATTATTGGATTGTATTTAGTGCTATTTCTATCAATTAATCAATTATAGTGGAATCTACAATACGGTCAGAATCTAGGGCCCATTTAATAATGCGAAGCCCAATTTTCCTTTTTAAACTAGGGACAACATCAAAATTACCCTAATTTTCTCCAGAGAGCTTAAAATTACCCATCTACAATACTCCTTTTCATTACAACTACTGTTTTGAAAATCAACTTGAGCATTGATCTGGGAAAAAGAAGATGATCAAAGTGAAATGGTCGAACCAAAAATTAAAATAATTAAATAAAAAAAATCATAATATTGATATATCCTATTAAAAATTTATATTAATGAAAAAGTTATTTTAATATTCGTTAATTTTTCAATACTCATTTAACATCAAATTAAACTAAGCATTTTTTTTTTATCCCAATTTTTTCAAAACTCATTTTTAACTACTTACATTTTTAAATAAAATAATTTTACATGTAAACTCAAAGCATTTTCCTACTTTTTAACTTTACATTCTTCAAAAAATTGTTATTACGAAATTTGTTCTCAATATAAATGGATCGAACAAACCCTATATGAACTCAAATCCTATCAATATCACCATCAATATTAAGGTATCACGTGCTACTTGTAAGAAAACACACTTGTTTCGTCATCATAATTCGATCCTAGTAAAAAACAACTCACACCATCAATCAATTTTCTACCACTGTCATTGCCACGATCGAAATCAAGTTTTTAAACACTATCACAACAATACCGCCCTCAACATGAAAGTAATACACGTATTACTTGTAGGTAACCCACGTATTACCTCTATCATAACTCAACATATCCTAACAAGAACAACCCAAACATCGCCAATCGGCACCTTTCACAACCATCATTACCGCCACGCTGTAGGGCAAAAATTGAAAGATTAAAAAAGATGGAATTTTTCAATCTTTAGAAGAAAATGAGAATTGCTTCATTATTAATCCTTTTAATTGTTACCTCGTGTTTTCTTTACGGTCTATCATCCATACGTCGACAATTTAAATCTTTCATATGTGCCATTCATATCTCCAAAGGTAAAATTGTTCATTTCTTTTAACTTATTTATTCTATACAAGGTGGTTAATATCATATTTTCTTATTAGTATATCACATTTTAATTGCTTTAAAGGCATTGGTCTTTATTTCTAGTCATACTCGTGTCTTCGAATTTTGTCATTATGTTCTTATTCTGAACTTTTCATTAATTAGTACATATTGTCCTTAATGACAATGTGTTCAAAAAAATTGTTACCAGAAATAAAGACATATTTGTCTCTCATATCTAAATAAGGATTAAAAAAATACAAAATTGAGATTACATATATATATCTCTTACTTTAGAGCAAGCTAACAAAATTTTTTAGACAAAATTCGCCATAAGTGACAATATGTACTAATAGTAGAAGATTAATAAAACTTTCTGAAAATCACATGATTTAGACATCATGTATGTATCACGATACCATTTAACATTTAGCATGTGTTTGACACTCATTTTGGGTGTATTATAAATTTTGGAATTGTGATTGATAAAAGAATGTGTGGTTGAAAAGTAATGAAAAATTTTAAATTTGTATGTAATATTATTTTATTTGAAAAATATATGGTTATAATTAAAAAAGAGAAAAATTTAAAAAGAAATTAATGGGTGACAAACACAAGCTTAAATAGACCTAGGTCTAGCAATTGAGAATATAGTGCGAATAATGTTAAAAGGTTAAGATATAATTGTCACACTTATAAAAGATTGAGGACCTGAAGAGGAAAATTACACTCTCCATTTCACTGCAATTCGAAGATCATCGGATGGTAAACAGAGCCCTTACAATCCTAAAAATGGCCGCAACTGACACCAAGTGGAAGACCACTGCTCTTCTTGTCATTGACATGCAGGTCCTCATCGATCCCACCTCTCTTTTTTCTTTTCTTTTCAAGTTCAACTTTGCATTTTATCAAAGAATTTATAATTATTTATTTCTTCCGAATTTATTATGAACTGGTACACTTTTATTCGTATATTTTCATTTTGGCTAATAGTTTGATATTTTATTGAAATTGTAATAGAGGTTAAATGGGTTCTTGCTCTGTTATTATTTTTGATGAATTTGATACTAAAATCTTTTGGTTTGGTACTTTTCCGTTCAGAATGACTTTATACTACCAGGTGGCCCGATGCATGTGATAGGTGGCCAAGATATTGTGCCTAATGTTATCAAGGCTGTTGAGATTGCTAGAAGCCGTGGCATTCCCATTATATGGGTACCCTCTAATTTTCTCTGTTTATGTTGAAGACTCAATTTGAAATAAATGAATATTAATAGTTTACAGGAGGTGGTTCAATATGGTATTGAAGTTGGCCAAGTCCTTGAGTTGAAGTTTTGACGCCATTTTCATGAAAATTGTATTGCTTTAGCTTTTAGATTGCTGGTTCAAAAGTTCTTGAGTTGAGATATCATGAATATTGTATATAAGTTATATTTTTGTCACTTTTGTCATGCCGTATTTTTCTCCCTTAATGGGAATAGATAGAATTAGAATTAATTTATATCTGGTTTTAATGAATATGTGATAATCTTTGAGTCCCCTGCCTGAAAGGCAAAAGCAAAGAATAAGTGCCTGATTGCATTTGATTTTTGAAATGGTGTTTTCAGATTGAAGTTGGATCCTACAGAAGTCATAGGCTCTATGTTTTGCATCATGATTTTTCTTGATAATTTCACATTTGTGATTTTGATGAAGTAGGAAAACAACTTCTTGAAGTCTATGAATATTGTTGCAAATGTCATGAATAATAATGTTTGAAATGACAATTGAAAAATGGGGCTTAGGTTGTTCGTGAGCATGATCCTTTGGGAAGAGATGTTGAATTGTTCCGTCGGCACTTGTATTCTGCTGGAAAACCAAAACCAACTTCTAAGGGTAATGTGGGTGCAGAACTGGTTGATGGGCTAGTAATCAAAGATGACGACTACAAGCTGGTCAAGACACGGTTTAGTGCATTTTTTAACACACACCTTCATTTGTATCTTCAGGGTGCCGGAATTAGTAATTTAGTTATCACAGGTAAATAATTTCTGTGCTCTTATCAGTTTTTGAGTTGGCTTCTTCTACATGTAATAGAAGTCAGATTTTAATTACTTAGTTCGCCTATATAGGTGTCCAAACTCCAAATTGCATCCGGCAGACGGTCTTTGATGCAGTAGCATTGGATTATCAGACCGTTACCGTCATTTTTGATGCCACTGCAGCTGCGACATCCGACATACATCGTGGTATGCAATTTGTCACTTAAGTTACACTGCCATTGGTATATAAGCTGAAGCACTTTTTTACTTTATCTTGAGAAAAAATATTTTTTGTTCGATTGCTGATGAAATAGAAGCAACTACAGTATATAAGTAGTTGGGCATCCTCTTGAACCCAAAGTTGCAATTTTGAGAATATTGAAGACATAATTTATATAAACAAATCTATTCTCTTTCTAATAGTTTAAGCTTTCAGTTGAGGTGGATCAATATGGTGTCACAGGTGCGGAGTTCACATCTTGCCACCACCTATTTTTGAAAGTTGTGCATGCATCAAGGGTTTGATGAAAAAATGAATTTGGCTTGTATATGAGGAGCATCTGAGGATATAATTTAAATACATAAGTTTGTCCCCCTTCTCAATAGCTCAAGAATTTAGATAAAGTAGTTCATATTTAAATGTTCTACTTTCAATACAATAGCTTAGCACATATTCTTGTACACCAGTGTGAAAGTAATCTACCATTGAGAGCCCTTCTTCTTTTCCTGCATTCACAAGTACACAGGCAATGGCCTTTTAGTTGTTTCCGCTGTAGTGTAAATATTTTCATTTATAGATTTTGCAAGTCTATTTTTATTCCACTAAATGGATTATTGATTAACATGGATTACTTAATGGAACTTTTCATCGTATCTTGTAATAGTAGTTTGATCTCATCTTTATTGATCACTAAAATGGTGTTGTGAAGGAAACTCTTTGCAATGATTAAATGGTTACATGACAAATTTATGATTTGAAGCGATAATTGTGAGATTTGAAATACGTGCTATTGTCTTGGGTTTTGTCAACTATAATTGTTGGCTTTCTAAGCCTTGGTTCACTTCTGGAAATGCTTTGAGATACTCGAATCACTAAAACCTTAGTTCAAGTGAATTGGCCAAAATGGGCAAAAAGGGTAAATGTGAAATTACATTGATATGTTGATCTAGAGGGCGTGAGATAAAAAAAAAAACTTACATTTTATATTGGCAATATGTAGCTAAATTTGATTTATGTGAACTCGTTAAGAATATCTACAGCTGACAAGAGCACAAAATAAATTATAGAGGAGCAGATAGAATGTGCTATGCACGACGTGGAAAAATGACGTGATAAAAAGTTTCGGCTTAGAAAAGAAATCTTAGCCTATGTGTGTGGTTCCTTTTTTTTTTTTTGCCAAGAAGTAATTTTTTCTGCCAATGATGTGGGGTTAGTTTGATTTTATAATATACTGTGGCAGACCCATTATGACAGTAAAGAATGAAAATTTTCCATCAATGTGTGACTTTTTTGCTGTAAAGTCGAATTAGCCCTTGATTAAATACCAATTGTTGGAAAGACTGTCACAATTACGCTCCATAGACCATAGGTCTTGTGAGTTTATTGGGAGGGGCATTTTGGTCTTTAGACACACTTGTTGAGGGGTATATGTGGTACCTGAAGGGATATAGTAGATATCCTAGACGGCCTACACAAACGGTTTGTTTCCTTATTTTTTAGTTTTGAAATTTGAATTCAGAAGGATTTGAAATGTTTCAGAGTTATAATAAAATCTGCTTCTAAGTAAGTTGTTCTAAAATAAATATTCCTTTTATTGGCGAAAGTTGGAAATAATGAACTTAATTTCAAAATAAGTAACTTTTTTCAATTACTAGAAAGAGAAAGGTAACATGCTTAAACATGTTTGGAAATAGAACTTTACTTTTTTTTAAGCTTAGCCATCATGCTCGAATGAGTGTCGGCAAACTCGGTGCCATTTCTGAATCTAGTCTGTAAGGAATTATTGATTTGTATAATTTTCGTGTTTTCTCTTCCAGCAAATATTCTTGACATGACTAATATTGGAGTGGCTACCCCAACGCTAGAAGAATGGGGTTCCGATGGCTGATATAACCATTTTCGATCAGCAACAAGTGTCACACAAGCTTATATGTCTCTTGTTGATCTCTATACTCTTCTATGTACTAATTAACCATATGAAAATATTGCCTTTGATGCAAATACTATGTATCTATTTGTTTTTCTTTGATTACCAATAGCAAACTGATGCTCTCATAGAACTATAGAATTTCTGTTTTCACTTGCAGGGGTTAGAAGTAAGTGTACTTTTACTCGCGATGGAATTTGGACTATAGAGTTGGAAAATCTAGTGGTAGACGTTACTGTCCGATTTCCTTTGTCAAACTGATGAATATTTATG
Organism: Fraxinus cuspidata; assembly: GCA_903798385.1. Taxonomy (NCBI): domain Eukaryota; kingdom Viridiplantae; phylum Streptophyta; class Magnoliopsida; order Lamiales; family Oleaceae; genus Fraxinus; species Fraxinus cuspidata. The sequence continues at coordinate 6,989 of CAIGRP010063789.1, read as the reverse complement.
AAGTAATAAACCGAGATATGGTTGGGCAAAGGTGAAAGTATTACTGTAAGTGCTGTACTAGGCTCCCTTCGTAGTATCAGCTGGGCTGAGTTGAGGGGAAGGGGCCTCTTGGAAGGCTGCGGTCGTGCGGGTAATATGAGTGGTTAAAAGAGATGACCGAGCCTAGATATGAATGCAAATCCGGCTAATGTAGTTAGCTAAGAATCTTCTAATTGTATAAATAAATTTGTTTTCTCGTTTAACGTTATTTTTTGCGAGAATCAAATCGCACCAAAGAGGACCAAGGTATAGCTGCTTTTGGGTTCTAATACAGATTTTGTGTCTATAAGAGGTGAAGATATTGGTTTTGTTTAATAGAAACTTGATCTGCTGTACTCGAGTTTTATTGTGACTACGGTATGTTTTCAAAATCTTGGAATTATGAAGGTTGAACCCCAACCTTGAGGATCCCCCACCGGCCCGCCCCTAGAGCATTGTGGAGGAGGTAAATCGCGGGATATACTTCAGCAGGCTAGGGTATAAGAGCTGCAATACTGGTGCCCACAAAAAGTCTAATTTTATACCTTATAAGAGGCAAGAGTCGAACATTCACACTGTGACTACCAGCTCCGCAAAGACTATCTTACTCCCGTTCTTTGCACTGCTGAGCTATGCCCGGAGGGCAAAATCTTGTCATTATACTTAGATTTTTGACTCGTCTAAGAAGTAGCCATTTCCTTAAAAATGCAAACCGACTACTGTTAGTGAATAGAAATGTCATTGACATATGCATGCAGGTATCTCTGCTCCTATTTTACCTCTTCTGGGTAAATTTTTCAAAATAGCCAAGCTGATCGATTTGACTGGCCACTATTTAAGTTCATTTTTTTGGGGTGTCGGAATTAACAGTTTAGATTGCAATTTTTGCCTTCGATTCTGCAGTATTATTGGATGTGAATAGACTATGTGGGTCGTTTGGGATGAATGTTCACGAGGAAAAGAGAGCCTCGACTCGTGCCATCTAAAGAAATTGTTATGTATCGCCTTCAATGCTACAACGCACGAGTTTTAATTCTAATGATCCGAATGGAAGTGTTACTTTCTTGAATTCACGATGAATTTTCGAGCCATTTGAAGAAACAAAAATGAATTTTAAATATTTATTACTCTTAAATGGTAATTTATCAAATTTGGTGGTAGATGTGCAGAGGCCTATTTGGCTAACTACGAACAGGCCATAACCTACAAAACTATTCAATTGGGTGTTGCGTGACAAATAGGGCAAAATCAATAACCTTCACTCTGTAACAATTTCAACCATTAAATTCACTATGATACATATAAAAAAATTGAAAAGTGAAGCTACCCATTTTAGGGCCCATTGACAATTACACGTGCGGCCCTGTTTTTTTCTACTCTCTTTTTGCACTGTAAGAAGCACGTGGAGGCCAGAGGGCTACGTGGGTGCAGGTGGACGTACATCAGCGTGTCTATAGTCTCAAGAATAGTGTTAATGAAACCATCCTATGTGTTGGATGAAATCTCATAAGTGAGTTGATAGAGCACATTTAAAATTAAACATTGTAATTGGTGTCATCTAGTTAAATGTCAATTTTAATATTAAAGAAAATGTACATGTAGTATTGTATGACTGATAGTGTCTAATTTAAAAAATTATCTTGCAACATTTCCAAAAGGAAAATTAAAGTTGAAGTCTTCGACTTTTATACAAGTGATAATCTAGATCTAGTATTTATCGCGATTTCGAATCATTCTAAAAATTGACATTATGTTATCTTACATAAGCAGGGAGGATAATTCTTCGTGGGGAACTAGCTCGAGAGGAGATCATTAGGTTCGCGCTTATCGTAATTTTTCCTATAAATGCGCTTTGAGTATTGAAATTTTTTGGATGAATTCTTTGGAAAAGTTGAAGTTGGAATCCTCAATCTCTTACATGGGTTATTGGTCTATAATATTCGTTCTTCATCTATTTAAATATGTAAATTAAGGTCCTCGTTTGATCGAAATCACAATTAGAATTATTCGTGTGTTTAGAGAACAAAACCATCAAACAACTTAACAATCATTTCCAATTTAACTGAAAGTCAAGCGCAATTCTAAACTTTGACAGGTAAAAATCTAAATTCACATTATATTTTGGCTTAAACATCGAAATTCACATTATATAGGTGCATGTTTGATATAACTTAAGCCGGTGAAATATAAATTTTATTCAAATATTTAGTATGATTCAAAAAAAAACTAAATATTTCTTATTTATGTGTCTCGTAAGATTCACTACTCTTTAAGCAAATATGTTACTCCCTAACGTGCTCTAGATTAAGTATTCGTAATCTCACTTTTTTAAATTTTCAAAATTTATAACCACGTTACACCATGGAAAATTTTCCAATTTCTTATAAATCCAGAAAAGAGGTACACTGTACAAAATAAAGTTGAAAAAATGTTTATAGGGACCCCCCTCTGACCCTGAAGAGTCTGTCGGATGTGGTTTGGACTGTGGTTGAGTGCCGACTTTTGGTACTGAAATATGAGCAATTTGAGTGAAATTGCCGTGCAGAGTACACACGCAAAGCCTGGTTTAAATGTGCATTTGCAACCTGTCATTTCACTTTCACACACAGTCCCCACACATTGTTCGAATGATTACTCTCTTTTTTATAAACTCATCATTTCTGCCCTTTCCAGTTTTCTTTGCAGTAAACAATTAAAGATTTGCTTGATGATCCGTGTTTTGTAGATGTAGAAGAAGGGCTTGCCAGAGAAGAACACTTCAGTTTTTGCAGATTTAGAGCAAAATGAACCAGCAAGAATTGCCTCCAAAGAAACCCAAAGGTGGGCTCATTACCATGCCATTCATTATAGGTAAGGTCGAGTCTGAGAATACTGAACATGTCATTTCTTGAATTTCGAGGCCCTAATTTACTAAATCTTGCGATTTGTCTTTCTGGGTTGGCAGCAAATGAGGCATTTGAGAAGGTGGCAAGTTATGGGTTGTTACCCAATATGATATTTTATCTGATGAGAGTATACAATATGGGAGTTACAAGAGCTACCAATATAATCTTCTTCTGGTCTGCAGCTACCAATTTCATGCCCCTAATTGGAGCTTTTGTTGCAGATTCATTTCTGGGTCGGTTCTTGACCATTGGCCTTGGATCTATCGCCAGTCTTTTGGTAAACTCTATTCCCTTTTTGTTAATTGCTATTCAATTCTGCTACTAGTATAGTATATTATTATTATTTATTGAAGTTTGTGTTATATATTTTTAAAGTTTCTAAGTTGTATCTTAGTACAGTGATTCATTCAAGCCATTGCTGAGGATTGCAACTGGCTTGGTATATAGGGTTTTTGGGTGTACTAGAACGTTACTTTCTGGAAACTATGTTAAGGTTTACCATTTAAAAATGTAAATTTTGTTAGTAAAAAAAGTAAATTTGAAAATTAATACGGGAAATCTGGTCGAGATTTATTCTTCAGCACAGCCAAACATACAATATAGTATCTAATGGCTCCTGCAGTAATCTGGTTTGAGATTAGTACTTTTAACTAACAAAGACGCATCGAAGTTTTTCATTTTTTTTAATAAATGTATATAGAGAGAGCCACTTTTTTAGATTATTACAATGCTGCTATAAATTCTTTTCATTGAGTTAATGTTGTTTTATGTTCTTGGCCTGGGTAGCTCGTCCTTTCGAGCTGATGAAATTAATTCTTATCGTGATTTCTTCGGTCAAGCATCGAATTTATTTTATTTTATTCATGAATTCATGCTAAACTACAATTGAGCACCAACTATGGTACCAATTTTATAATATGCTACCGAAAGTTGTAGCTGGTGAAGACAGTGCCACCGTCGATGTTAAATTCCTGAATATTCGTATCAAAGACATCGAGTGATCTCTTCGATGCCTCTTTGGTGCTTAAGTTAGCAAGGGAGAAATGCATTATCACATATGTAAAACTGTATAGGAACACGTACCTTTTGTGAGGTGAGGGAGGCCCTACTTATACAGGTCGAGAGCCGTAGACTATCCGAATCTTGGCTCTATGTGATTGGAGTCAACTGAGACATTTTCTTAGGGCATGAAAATTCCTTTCTTTCCATCTAACAGAGGACAGAGGGTTGAGTCTTAGGAGAGACTTTAGTACGTTAAAGTGTCCCCTAGGAGTACCCTTTCATGATGCAGTCGTGCCCTCCTTGAGGACTCAACAAGTATACTTGCACACGTCCATAATAAGTTGGTCCCTAGAGGCACGATCTTCAGGTGGCCCCCGAGCCCAAATCTTCGTCTAGAGATGAGCCATTATCGGGATATGGGGTTGGGATCCTTTGGTTTCTGCCTTGTCAATAAAAGACTATTCACTAAACCAGGTGAAGATATGTGTGCTATCCGTAATGCATGATCCTGAATGTGTCTCTAAAGAAAAAGACTCGCCTGAATGTTCTATTTCATTTATCAGGGGATGATCCTTCTATGGCTAACAGCTATGGTTTCCAAACCAAGTCCTCCACCTTGTGATCAATTGGCTCACAGCTGTAAATTTGCCTCACCGGCACAATATGCTCTCCTGATTTCCTCATTTGGCCTTATATCCGTTGGTGCTGGTGGCATTAGGCCGTGCTCCTTAGCATTTGGAGCCGATCAGCTAGACAAAAGAGGCAATCCCGACAATGATAGGGTGCTGGAAAGCTTCTTTAGTTGGTATTATGCTTCAGCAGCTGTTTCAGTTCTTATTGCTTTAACCGGCATTGTTTATATTCAAGATCACTTGGGATGGAAAATAGGTTTTGGAGTTCCTGCACTTCTCATGTTCGCCTCGACTCTACTCTTTTTCCTTGCATCTACATTATATGTCAAACAGAAAGCAAGCAAGAGCTTGTTTACTGGCTTTGCGCAGGTCCTTGTAGTCGCATACAAGAACAGAAAACTAGCGCTTCCCCCGTATAACTCAAATCGTTATCATCTTGAGAAAGGCTCTGAACTTACCATGCCAACTGACAAGCTAAGGTACTATGATGAGCACCAAAAACATTAGTATTATTTAGTATCGAATGTTATCCATTCTAATCCACTCGTTGTTCGTTTCTATTTTCCAGGTTCTTAAACAAGGCTTGTGTTATCAAGAATCCCGAAGATATATCTTCTTCCGGAGTTGTTTTGAACAGGTGGAATTTATGCACGATGGAACAAGTGGAGGAGTTAAAAGCACTTATAAGAGTCATACCTATATGGTCTACCGGGATAATGGTATCAATAAATATAAGCCAAAGTTCATTTCCCTTGCTTCAAGCTAGCTCCATGGATAGACATATAACTTCAAGCTTTGAAATTCCAGCTGGCTCATTTGGGATGTTTACGATTATTACTATAGCGATTTGGGTTGTTCTATATGATCGTGTAATTATACCACTGGCATCGAAACTTATTGGGAAGAAAGTACATCTTGGCGTGAAGTTAAGAATGGGAATTGGGATTTTCTTCTCATGTATGGCTATGGTAGTTTCTGGCATAGTGGAGCACGTTCGTAGGCGCAAGGAAATCGAGCAAGGATTATCAAACAATCCCCATGCAGTGGTAAACATGTCTGCTATGTGGCTTATACCTCAAAATATCTTAAGTGGACTAGCAGAGGCTTTTAACGCAATTGGCCAAACGGAATTCTATTATTCCGAGCTCCCAAAAAGCATGTCAAGCATTGCATCGTCACTGTTCGGGGTTGGGATGGCGATTGCAAACTTGCTTGCCAGTGTTATACTCAGCTTTGTGGATAATCTTACCAGATCACAAAGGAAAGAGAGTTGGGTTTCTAGTAATATCAACAAGGGTCACTATGAGTATTACTACTGGCTTCTTGCAATTATGACTTTCATTAATTTGATTTATTTTCTTGTTTGTAGCTGGGCTTATGGATCTTGTGTTAATAAGGTAGCAAAAACTTGTACTGAAGGAAATGAATTGGAGGAGGAAAAATCCTCCGTACCAAGAACACCACTTAGGGTATCGATGTCTTAAATTCTATCCTATGATCTTGATTGTGGTACTTGATGTAAAATTACATGTTTTTAGTCGTACAATTGATTAGTGGCATATGCAAATTTTGCGTACAACTCCTTTTTGTTTGAAAGCAAGTACAAAATTGTGACTACAATCTTGTCCAATACTACATAATAAATACACTCAAGGGTGTACTTGTTAGTAAATATTGATAAAATTTAGCACAACTCGAAATTATTACTGGCTAGCCTGAGCAGTTTTAGCGGCAAAGATCACTTTAAAGGGGAGGTTCTTACTATGAACAAGATTTTGACTTGTTTTACCGCGTCCGTTAACTATAGAGAGGGGGGGAGTGTTATGCCCCTGTTTGATCCACATTTTTTCAAAATTCATTCTTTTAAAACTCATTTTCAATCACGCGTTCTTTAATAAAATAATGGGTAAATAGCATATAACGTCCTTACCTTTCAATGTCATTGTGCAAAACGTCATTACCTTTCATTTTTTGGCATTTTCACCCTTACCTTCCACATTTCATGCGTAAAAGGTCCTTTTTATCCATTTTTTCAATAAAAGACCATTTTACCCTCATATTCAAATAAAACAAAGAGAAAAAATTGAATAAACAACTTCAACTATTGCAAAGATCACTTTAAAGGGGAGGTGCTTACTATGAACAAGATTTTGACTTGTTTTACCGCGTCCGTCCCCTGTTTGATCCACATTTTCTCAAAATTCATTCTTTTAAAACTCATTTTCAATCACACGTTCTTTAATAAAATAATGGGTAAATAGCATATAACGTCTTTACCTTTCAATGTCATTGTGCAAAACGTCCTTACCTTTCATTTTTTGGCATTTTTACCCTTACCTTCCACATTTCATGCGTAAAAGGTCCTTTTTATCCATTTTTTCAATAAAAGACCATTTTACCCTCATATTCAAATAAAACAAAGAGAAAAAATTGAATAAACAACTTCAACTAT
>CAIGRP010063783.1:0-16222 GCA_903798385.1 Fraxinus cuspidata | reverse complement strand
TTTATTGCTTTCCATATTACAAATTGTGGTATTCAAATATAGGGTAAATTAAATTGTATGTTTAATCATCTAGAAACTGTTATAAATTATCTTGTTGCTTTTAATAGAATAATTATGCGCGTAAGGTCGAACTTAGTTAGCGAACTATGTAATTTTCACCTAGCATCATTTCATAATGCACTATTTTGTTCTAATGATGATCAAACAGATTCGGCATTCGCAAACTCGAATTTGCCTGCTTCAATTCATCTTTAACGCGACATTGAAACAACAAATTGGCATCAGTCGAGTCTTAATCAGGTCCCTTCAACCATGGGTAACATTTCAATTTCATCAATTGCTCCAGAAATCGTCCCAATTTCAAATTCAAAGTTTGCCCCCCTATTGTGCGAATGAACGACTGCTCCCCCATTTTAATTGGCGAATCTTTTGTGCTCCATTCCACCAATTCAACCATGGGCAATTCAATTCCGTCACATACAAAACTGGGTCATGATCCAATGTCTCCAATTGATCCAGTAGAAATGTGGGAAGAATTTTGGAGATTTTTCGTTTTGTTTGGGGTGTGATGTGGTGAGGGTGAGAGGGGTGGAAGATAAGTTTTAAAGGTTTGGGAATATGAGTGGTACGCATAAAGGATTTTGACGTGATTTGTAAAAAAAAATTAAAAAAAAATTAGGATCACAACTGTAATTATTCATTTTTATTTTTACAATTGTTAATATTTTTAGGTAAGATTAATGGAATTGGACGGTAGGAAGGGATTCCGCACAAAATATTTCAAATAGAGGGGTTTTCTACGATTTCCAATAAGTAGGGAGTATATCGCAATTAGAAATGTTTTTATGGGAGAGTTCTGCTATTAATCCTCAAAAAAAAATACTATTCTTTTTTTTTTTGCTGTCATTTGGTGTTTAATATTTCATTTGCCAATTAAGTAGTCACTTTTTGCTCATATCATCTTTCAGGTATTAACTTAATTAATTATAACTAAATTATCTTGTAGGAGATTTTTTTTATCTATTATTTAGTACTTAAAGCAATTCTCGTGCAACAATGTGAATTATTGTACATGTAACAAAGCAAAATGGGAATTAGAGAAGAGCATTTCCAATTGAAATGTGGATTGCACTGATTGTGAGCCACATGTACAAGATAAAGGATTAGAGAAAAGAATAATATTATTTATAATCAGGGCTACTATAGTCATTCTTAAATGGTAGCTTGTTGTTTGAGGTAGAAAAAGGGATGATAAATTATGAAATTTAAATTAACATATCTTCTAGCGAGCTTCTTCTTTTTTAATGGAAGTATTTCATAGTGGTTTTACGTACGTTTGACACAATCCACAACCTCATCCAAGATGCTCTCGGACTTTGATTAAATTAGCCAACCTTTTTGTGTTCTAACATTTGGTGGCCATGCAAAAACAGAGCTTATATTTCAGGAGCCAAGTAGAGATGGCAATGGGTAGAGTCGAGCCAGCTTGGCCTTAATGCGTACGAGCTCGGCTTGTCACGAGCAGAGCTCTTCTCGGCCCCCGAGCTCGTGGCTCGTAGGCCAAGCTGAGTTTCGGTTCGTGAGCTCGTCCATTTTTCCTTTTTTTAAGATGAACATTTTTAAACAAAAAAAAGATAAATCTTTCTTTTTGGACGAGCCCACTATCCCAAGAGGGTCAAGAAAGCTATGGGATATCTTATTCAAACTATAATGGACGAAACATCGATAACAACAAGTAAATGAACAAATTTCATATTGGGCTTAGAAGAAAAAACAAGATGGATCAACTGGTGCAAGCAACAGGCGGGAAAGCTAAAGGGCAAAGCTATACGACCACATATAAAAAACACGCATTTTTTGGATTTTGCCTTCTTCTCATTCTTTATCAAATTAATTCCGAACTTATCAAGAATTAAATTCTTGTGGCGTTCAACATCCAAGTAAGGTTCATAACATTTATAATCACGGGATCAAGATATTGTTGCAATTGTCTTGGATTAGGTCGAGCTTTCTTTAAAACGTTGATTCTTGGTTTTCTTGGCTTGATCTAATTTGTCATGAGTTTCGTAGCTACAACTGCTACGTAGGTTCGCATCAGTTGGTATCAGAGTTTGGCTCCAAAAATCAAGGTTACATAATTTAATTACTTGTTTCTTTTTGTTTAAGTCTTCATCTTCGTTCTTCGTGTGTATCTTTTGAGTTATTCAATCTAATTAAAATTTAAAAAAAAAATCAAAATTTTTTGTGCGCTAAATTAGTACCCAAATCAATTCATTTTTCGATTTTTTTTTCTTTGTTGAATTCTCGTATATTTAGTAAAAAAAAGAGAAGAAAAAAGTATCACATCCGAATTCAAGAAACTCTCTCTTGAATTTATCCTTGGCGTTTCTATTCAAAGTTCAAATTCCTACTTTCTTAAATGATTATAGATCATTTTCCTTACTTAATTTTTTGTTTGAACTCCACAAGCATTGAGGATTTTTTTTTTTTTTTAGATCGAATTAATTTTTTGAAATACTTGTAAGGAAGCATTGTGTGGAAAAAGATAGAGTAGTGAGATTATTAGAGGAAAAATGTCAAATTAAGTGATGCACAAGTATACACACCTGGGTCAAATATTATTCTAGATTTAAAATGTGTGATAGAGATTATTCTACTTCAAGCGGGAAGAATAGTCACGTCATCATGATGGATGAGATGATACGACAATTTGAAAGTTTGTTTGGAAATATGGGAGATAAAATAGATAGCAAGAGATGTAGATGGAGAGGCAAGACACATTGCTTGCTAATTTGCATGTAGAACAACTTAGAGAAATTCCTAACAAGAGGAGGAAAAGTGGTGGGATCGTAAAGTGGATATTGGTGTAGAAAATGAAGCGATTAGTGGGATTCATGAAGATGCATATAGTGGAGGCTGAAATAGGAAGGATGTGGAATATAAGCGATACGCATGATATGAGAGATAGAGATTATGAGGGGAATGGAGTTGATAGAAGTATGAGCAATATTAAAATGACAATTTCTTTATTCAAAGGATAAAACGACCCGAAGGAATAGTTCGAATCGGAGAAGAAGATAGAGCTTATATTTGATTGTCATAACTACTCGGAGAAGAAAAAGGTAAAACTTACTGTCATTGAGTTTACATATTATGCTATCATTTGGTGGGTTCAAATAACAATATTTAAAAGAAGAATCATGAGATGCAAATTGAAACATGGGGAGAATTGAAAACTATCATGAGGAAGAGGCTCATACCTAATCATTACTATAGGAATCTTTATCAAAAATTACAAAACATTTATCAAGGATCTAGAAGTGTGAAGGATTATCACAAGGAAATAGAGATTTCCATGATTAGTGCGCATGTTGAGGAGGATTGGGAGGCCACCATGACCCAATTTTTCAGTGGTTTGAATAGGGAGATAGCTAATATGGTAGAACTACAACATTATATGGAGCTGGAGAAAATGCTACATGTACTATGAAGGTGGAGATGCAGTTGAAGAGGAATGGAGCAGTTAGATACTCATCGGGTTTTTTGGGTCATTACTCTTCTTGGAAACTGAAGTGGGATAACAATAAAGATAATGTGGTTGTTTCAAAAAGTAGAACTGGGCTATTAAAGGGAAGAGATGAAGTTACTAGCAAAACTACACCTAAGGCAAAATCACAATCCCATAGGAATTGGAATATTAAGTGCCAGGAGTCGAGATACATTGTTTCTCAATATCCAAACAAAAGGGTGATGATCTTGCGAGATAATGGAGAAGTAGTGAGTGATAGTGAGGGTGATTATGATGACATGCCGGAATTGGAGGATGCTAGTGATGGTGAGAAAGTAGATATGCAGTGGGAGAGCTATTGGTTACACATCGAGCTTTTAGTGCTCAAATCAAAGTGGATGATTTGGAGCAACAATGGAAGAATATATTTCATACAAAATGCCACGTCAATAACAAGGTATATAGTATTATTATTATGGGAGTTGTTGTACCAATGTGGCTAGCAACACACTTGTTGGAAAATTGGGGTTAACTATGTTAAAACATCATAGGCCATAAAATTACAATGTTGAATGAATGTGGAGAGGTTAAGGAAAATTGGCGAGTGTTGGTGAGTTACTCAATTGGGAGATATCAAGATGAAATTATATGTGATGTAGTTCCTATGCATACTGGGCAAATTTTTTGGGGAAGGCTATAACAATATGATATGAAGGTGATGCATGATTGACACGAAAATAGGTACAACTTTCTAAAGATGGGAAGTTTATTATTCTTGCACCGTTAACACTAGCACGTGTTTATAAAGATAACCTCAAATTGAAAAGTGAGGAAGAAAAAGGATTGAGAGAAAGGAGAGTGAGATTAATCTTTCACAAAAAAATAAAAATAAAACAAGAGAGAAAAAAGTGGGATGGTTAATTGTGAGGAAAAATGGGTAGAACCACAAGAGAGTATAGAAAAAAATCTTGTGAGAGGAGAGATAAGTCAAAAGTGAATTTCTTTACAAAAGTGAGTGAGTTGAAGAAAGTAGCAGTTGAGAACCAACTTATGATCTTATTAGTTTATAAGGAATCATTCCTCAACTTTGAGGAATCTAAAACACGTCTCTCTACTTTGGCTACTTCTTTATTACAGGAATTCGAAAACTTATTTATGGAAGACTTGCATAGTTGGCTACCACCTATTTGAGGAATTGAGCATTAAATTGACTTTGTACTGAGAGCTGTTATTCCAAATAGACCGGCTTATCAGAGTAATTTCGAGGAGACAGGAACTTCAGAGGAAAGTGGAAGAATTGATGAGCAAATGGTATGTAAGGGAAAGTATGAGTCAACGTACCGTGTCAGTGCTACTTGTGCCAAATAAAGATGGGAATTGGAGGATGTGCGTAGACTTTCGGGTGATAAAAAATATAACGGTAAAATATCGTCACTCTATACCTAGGTTAGATGATATGTTAGCTGAATTAAATGAATCATGCATGTTTAGTAAAATAGATCTTAAAAGTGGATATTATCAAATTAGGATGAGAAATAAAGAAGAGTGGAAAACTGCATTTAAGACTAAGTATGGTTTATATGAGTGATTAGTCATGCCATTACCATGTCCTGCGTGCATATATAGGTAAATTCGTAATAGTTTACTTTGATGATATCTTTGTATATAACAATGATTTAAATGAGCATATAGGACTTTAAGATGTGTGCTTGTGGTCTTAAGACAACAACAACTTTATGCTAACTTTAAAAAGTATACATTTTGAATGGAAAAGTTGTTTTTACTTTGATGATATCTTTGTATAAAATAACGATTTAAATGAGCATATAGGACTTTAAGATGTGTGCTTGTGGTCTTAAGACAACAACAACTTTATGCTAACTTTAAAAAGTGTACATTTTGAATGAAAAAGTTTTTTTTCTTTGTTATGTTATCAGTGCAACAGGAGCTGAAATAAATGTGGAGAAAATCAAAGCTATCAAGGAGTGGCCAACGCCTAAAAGCATAACTGAGGTAAGAAATTTTCATGGTTTAGCTAACTTTTATAAGTATTTTATTAATAATTTTAGTACACTTGTGATGTTGTACTAGCACTTTTGTATTAGGTTTTGGTTTGGTATTTTCTAGTTTGTAGATCTATTTAGGATTGATAATCAAACAAGGTTTTTAAGTTTAGTTCCTTGTACATTGATCTCTTTGGAATGTTGGTTTTCACATAGTGTTGGGTTGATCCTAAGTTACCTGACTAGGAATTCTTACTGAATTGGGTAAACGTTTTGTGTGTTATCGTTCTTTAATTTCTTGCATTTATTTACTTGTTTTTGTGATTAAGTTTTTTTAGTTGATTGAAAAAGTTATGGATTGAGAATTCTTGCTACGTGAAGATTGATTTGGAAACTAAATTCCTAACATACATATCAAAACATAATTTGAGAGTCGAAATAATGTTTGTAAATCTCGCAGAATGAATCAAGGAAAGATGTTAATACATCGTTTTCACATTTTGATTTTTTTTGTAGTTCTTATACAAGTCCCTGATAACTGACTGAATCTTTTTACCCTTTTAGTCATTCATTCGTGTATCCAAGAAACCATAGTATTAGAATCTTTAATAAATTGATGCTAAAAGTTTAATTTGATCCCCTCTGGATGGCTGCACAATGGACCTTGGAAAATCGAGGGAGATCAATTTTTCAAGATACATCCAGGCGTCCTTGTGAACACAATAATTGCAATAGTAGGATAAAGTCCAAGAGGATTATCATCTGCTTATGCAGTGCATATGCTAGGTTATAAAAATGTAATCGCGATAGAGAAACATCATTAAGTAAGTGGCATGTGTTTATTTGTAGATATTGAAGGAAATATTTATCAACTTGGTGGACAAGTCCTTGCAGCCAGTACCTTTGCCACAATTTTTCACTTGTCAAAATATACAGGTTCAGATTTGGAAGAAATAGATTCCCAAAACTAGCATTAATTTATAGTTTCACGAGGAAGTAGGAGGATATCCAGGTTGCACATTACTACGTTTGTGCAATCTCACTCATTAATAGATTATATAACTCTTATTCAGTATTCGGTTCACAAAGGGAATAACGTCAATTAAAATCATAATGTTTGGTTCAAATAATAAGTAAAGAAATCAAGACAAATTGGAGTTCATGCCATCTGTGACTTGGGTTCTGATTCAACACATGCATTTCTTGATGTCATGGATTAAAATCTGTAACTTATGGATATACAGTTTCTAGATATGGATTTGTTCAAGACATGCCATATGCTTATGTTGAATACATGACCCAAATTTCAATGTTGGTTCGTCTTTCGATTGACAAATAAGTTCAAGATGAATCAAAGTTGCACATTTGAAGTTTATAACAGCAACTGGGCACTTGAGTGCCCAAATGGGGGTGTCTAGGTTCCAAGAAGAGAATTTTGGGACCGAAACTTGGCACATATCGCCATTGATAGTGTTGTCCTGCTACTCGTTTAGCGTCGCATGCCACACGCCTAGCACGAGGATGTCGCTCGAGCGGCAGCCTTATCTTGAAAAGATTTGTTCCATTTTTTGGCTTGTTTTCGATCTTATTTCCATCTAAAACATATTCTTTTGAGTTGTATATATACTCCACAAATTGTATGAATTTCATATGACTTTGTATGAGTTGTAGAAGTTAGACAATATTGTAAACATAACATTCTTTGTATCTTTCTCCATATTAATAAATTCTCCATTCTTCTGCCAATTGTTCTTGTGTTCTTCTAGTGTTGTGAATACTACTTTATATTGTGCCATATAATTTTGTCCATGATTCCTAACAAGTGGTATCAAAGTCATGTTTGATTTGTTCAATGTTTTTTCTTGTTATGCCAATAATGAAATATGGTATTCCGTTTTTCGATTGCAGAACTAATTTTTCATTGGAAAGGTGAAGATGCGAGCAGTGCTAGCTCAGATGGATTTATCTTCGCTTTGTTACGATTTGACAAGATGTCCTCAAATTGGTTGATGGATGAGAAATAATGTAAGGATCAAAAGTCTCTATTGCAGATTTATCTTCATCTCTCGAATCATATTGTTTAGGACATTTAGAAAGAGAAAATTGTAGTTGCATTATGGTTGAAGATGGAACAATTATGCATTACAAAAAGTCTAACCAGCAATTGCATTTGAAGCAGTATTTGTATTCTCACCATATGACAAAAGGCACATCTTTAGAAAATCACCTTGTTGTCTTTAAAGAAATCGTCTATGATATAAAAACCTCGAAGGTTAAGTATGATGAAGAGGATTTAGATTTGATTTTATTGTGTTCATTGCCCTCTTCATGTATGTTGTTAGAGACACTATATTATAGAGTCGTGATACACTTACCACTGAAGAAATATATGATACTTTTTTTCAAAGAAAAAGATTAAACTTGTTGGATCTAAAACTCAAGGAGAAGACTTTGTTGTTCATTTTGGTTATGAGAGGGGTAGTTTGAAGTCTAATTTCAGTAATAACATTTGTAATTATTGCAAGAAGAAGGGGTACATAAAGAAGAATTGCTACAATTTGTAGAATAGAGAAAAGTTGGCTGCAAATCAGAAAGGAAAGCAATCAAAAACTTCGGGTGAAGCCAACATTGCAGAAATGGAGAACTTTTGATTATTTTTACACCGACTCCAAACTTGACGAGGATTAATTATTGACACAGTTTGTACTTTTCATATGTGTTCCAATCAGATTCGTTTTCAATGGATGAAACAACTACTAAAGATGTTGTGGTGATGGGAAACAATGAACCTTGTAAGATACCTAGTATTAAAAGGGTCAAAATTGAAATGTTTGGTGGAATGGTCGAAATACTTTGATAAGGTGAGACTCGTTTTAGATTTGAAGAGAAATATTATCTCTTTAAGTACTTTTGATTAAAAATGGTACAAATACACTGTTGAAGTTGGAGTCCACGATGTTAGTAAAGGTGTCCGTGTTATATTGCAGGGATAGAGAAGGTCCTAATTATATATCTTCCAGGGTTCTACAGAATCGCTCGAGACCAATTGGCAGAAATTAAGTTCATTGGTGGATATTTAGTTTGGTGTAGTAGGATTGGAGTTTGTTTTAAATCTACATTGAAGAATACATCTTATTCAAGTTCAAAAGTTATGGGTAATGTCGCTTTGCCGTCACTACTAGCGGTACCATTGTATTCAATTGCTAGAGATAGACCCATGAGAGATATAAGGCCTCCATAAAGGTACGAAGAAGCTGATTTAGTGGCGTATGCTTTAAGTGTGGTTGAAGGTATTGAGTCTAGCAACAAACCTTATACAGAAGCAATTTGTTGTGGTGATTCCGTTACAGGATATGTTTCTGCCCTCTTTGGTAATTAGTGAATTTGTTGTTTGTGGTGATCATTCGAGTAACTTTGGCACCCGAGGTAATTCTGCTGGGTAGTTCTGGATCAGTTGATTTTCAGTTATTGAGTTTGNGGAAATTTATTGAATATGTGACCCAAATTTCGATGTTGGCTCGTCCTTTGGTTGAAAAAGGAGTTAAAGAGGGATCAAAGTTGGCAAATGGAGGTTTGGAGGAACAAACAATATGCTCGGGCATCAAACGAGGTGCCTAGGCACCAAGAAATGGATTTTGAAATTGAAACTCAGCCCTGAGCGCCATTGGCAGTGCTGGGCTACCGTTCGCTTGGCGCAAGGATATCGCTCGAGCTGCTTCTCGAATTTGAAAAGGTTTTAATTCCATTTTTTAGCTAGTTTTTTATCCTCTTTCCATCTAAAATTTATTCTTTTGGGTCCTATATATACCCCATGACTTGTATGGCTTTCGTATGACTTTATATGAGTTTGAGAGAGTTAGACAATATTATAAACACAATATTCTTTGTATCTTTCTCCATATCAATAAATTCTCAATTCCTCTGTCAATTGTTCTTGTGTTCTTCTAATGTTGTGATTGGTACTTCATATTGTGCCATTAAATCTAATCCCTAATCCTAACAGCTTACATCCACGAGTTCACCCGAACATCCATGGCATGTAAAATTAGATGTTTCAAAGGCATATACACGAGTATGTGGCAGAAAAAATAGTGAATCCATCCCTGTAGAAGTCCTCTGCAACGCAAAAGTAGTGGCAATCAGGTGGAATGCGTCATGTGTTAACATTAAAGTCAGACAGAACGATGGAAGCAAAACTACGGAATTCAACGAAGTCATTATATCTAGCTCATTTCCCTTCAAGAATGGGAGAACATATAGATCATCATGATTAATGCCACAAGGTCTGAGTTTACTCATTTTGTAGCTTCCATCTTGCTTTAAAATGTGTGTTTATTTGCTAAAAAGTAATTTGATATGTACAGATGCTGAAAATGAAAAATTTGATTTCAATGACCTCGAAAATGAATTATTTACGAAACTGCAAACCATTAATTACCACACAACTGTCTTGAAGATTAAATTTCTAGAAATATGCCCATAGTGTTCTTTTACTTTGGGGAATTCATGGATGATCCTGCAACTATAGGGAATCCAGTGGCTATGCATAAATTCCATTCTGATACAAATATATTCCTATTCTGGTAATATGGCAACTCAGCTAATTTCAGATGAGCAGAAGTCACTCAGCTTGTAAAGGATGCAGTCAAAAGAATGGGGGAGAAGTTGAAATGGTAATTCTACAACTGAGATTCAAATACTTCCCTAGAGTCCATGGAGCTTTTCCATGTCAGTTGCCACTGCATACTTAGGTCACGGCTTGATACTCAGTTTGATTACCTGCTTGATGAACCATTCCATGTCTGGAAATGAAGGAACAAAACAAACGTACCTGAGAAAGTGGTTTCGTCTCAAAATAACTATTATTCCTGCCATCTTAGATTTACAAAGCTCCTTTTAGGAACGGAAGCATTTTAAATATTCCTTGGGCTACTAGGTGAAAAAGTCTAAAAGTGTTGTTAAATTAGAGCCATTAACCCTGTCTTAGGAACCAAAGTGATATCAATTGGAAATGGAGTCAACTTGGGTGACTTCAGCAGGATCATCATCGAGTTCTATTCTTCCAATTGTTTCAAAAGTTGA
This sequence comes from Fraxinus cuspidata, assembly GCA_903798385.1. Classification (NCBI taxonomy): domain Eukaryota; kingdom Viridiplantae; phylum Streptophyta; class Magnoliopsida; order Lamiales; family Oleaceae; genus Fraxinus; species Fraxinus cuspidata. The sequence continues at coordinate 5,629 of CAIGRP010063783.1, read as the reverse complement.
AAAGTTGAGCTATAGGATAAAGTAGTACTTGGGAGCCAGAACCTTGTCCTCCCTGGTTCTATTATTAAAGAGGATGTAATTATTGGTGCGCTTTCAGTTGCTCGTGTCAATTTAGTGCTCCAACATGGTGGTGTCTATATTGGATTTCAAAGTATAAGAAGACTTTTGGAAATCAGGCTGCAACAACTCAACAAGATATTTCCATCGAATTGGAGTCAGTGGAAAGGGATTACTAAAAACACCACAACATTGAAGGGATTCCTTATCATAGTATTTTCCAGCCAGTGGAAGAGTTACCCTGTCATAGTTCAGCACAGCAATAGCTTTGAGTGCTGATGATGATGCAAGGATTGATGCGCGTGGAGCGGCCATAAGAATAATTTCCCATCAATCAGATTGTGAATCCCCACTCCTGGACTTGGCTCTGAAAACAGGTTAAGGCATTTTACGTGCGTAAAATTTCTGATTTTACAACATTTATTATGTTTGGCCTACCAGTAAGAGAGGAACAAGTGAAGCGTGCCCCTCGTATCCGAGAAGCAGTGTGGACGTCCCTTCTATTAGGAAAATATGGTTCAAAGTTGGCTCGCAACTAAAGTGGGATTTGAGAAAATTGAATCTAAAAATGGGTACAAATATTTAGATGGTTCGCCAAATTTAGGTCACGTCCACAGGCTGGCTTTTTTGTACATATATCGGCTAAGTATTGAAAAATTTCACCAAATTCAACCTTTCAATCTTTAGCACTAAATGCAAAGGTGGGCGTTAAATGCTAAGGTTTCTATTTAATGCATGAAGAAAAATTGCTTGTCCCTAAGTCAACAAAAGTGGCTTTAGCCAACACCTTCATCATGCAAACAAATTTTCCGAACTTCATTATCACTCAAATATATGCAGACTCGTCAGATTCACTGATGGACATGAGATGTACGTGACATTCAAGCTTCGGTATTCTGATGAGACAATTAGCGAAAAATCCGATAAGCTTGAGCCCATTGGGATCCTTCCTCCAGAACAGGTGCCACTTTAAGAGACAGTGATGGCAGTCATACTTTTCTTTGTCGTGGAATTTCAGACGCGCATAAGCTCCCTCTGTGCGGTTCTCTGTGTTTTCCAACTCCAGTTCAAGCCTGTACCTCATGATGAAGACACACAAGATGTTGCACTCGATTGCACCAAATCATGGGACGAGTTTGAGTTCCCATTTGTAGAATGTTGGGGATATAACCATCAGTCAGAACCTGACTAAAGAACAATTAGATAAGCTGAAATTTAGTCCCTTTCTGCAATGCCATGAAATTAGTGTTATACGAGTTGTATATGTCAGATTCTGTTTATATAAGGGAAAATAATAACATTGGCATCTCAAATATTTTAGGTGGATTTGTAAATTTTTTTTCTCACGGTTTTGAAAAGTTATTTTCCAATCTATAACAATTAAAAATCAACAAGTATATTAAAGAAGTCAATAATAAAATTTGTAAGAATATGACACATATTTTTCTAACATTATGGACCTCTAATTTGGACACTATCTGCTAACGAGACCAAGAAATATTCATTGCGGTGGTTGCTTCCTTTAGTTTGGGTTTTTTCAGGTGTAAGGACCGCACTGGCTTGTGTTATAGCAAAATGGATTTAGGCTGAAAGAAGAAAGATGGTGTAACAGCACATATCTGGAGCAATTAGATTTTGATTAACACTGTATGGCAAGCATTTAAGACCTTGCAGGTGGATTGTTTCATGTATATGACCAGTAGATCAATCTTCTTCATGCTTTGGATGGAACTTATGGGTTTGGATATTAACTTCAGCGAAGGTGTTCACGTTTTTAATAGCTTGGGAGCTGTCTTGAATCCTGAAATGATAGAGAAAGGTGGATGCGTGGGGCGAGAAGCATTGCTGTTTGGACACATCTACGAGGGCGAAGGAGGGAAAGTAAAGTTTGGGAAGATTAGAGTTGAAGAAGGTGGATTTGTAGGGAGTGGAGTTGTGGGGGTAGTCTTAATGCTCTATCCTTTGCCATGAAAGAAGATGATGTAAGATCAAAGTCCTCAATTGATGACTTATTTTTACATTGAGAAGTTGATGTGGTACTGGTCTTGTGAATAAATTATCAGCCCTCAAATACTAATGAAAAATCATCTTTCAAGGAATATCTCTCAGGACGTGAGTGGGTCTATAGACCAAGCGAGACTCACGAAAGATGAGTAAAACAATGAAAAGCTCGAGTGATATTGCAGCTAATGAAGCTATCTCGTTGTTTTCTTGGAAAAGCATGTCATTACCTAGCCACCTATGACAATTTCATTTGTACAATAAATGGATGACAATTGAGGTTGACAATCTCTCACATGCGTACGGCCCCGCATGATTAAAAAGTTTGCAAAAAAAAAATTTGTGGGCCCCTCCTATTATGAGTGTTGGTCATTCTCTCCTATTATGAGTGTTGGTCATTCTCTATTGTACATATAGCATGGTTGATATACGAAACTCATGACACAATTCTGGTTAAGGAGCTTATTTCAATCATGCTACTTAGTCAGCGTATATAGAATCAAACCACCACTTGAGGATATGTAGAAAATTTGGGTATGAAGTTTTTCTAGCATGAGCAGTTCATTGACGCGATCCCCCTCCAACCCACCTCGAAGCAACTTTTTTTTGAACAATTTGTAAGCAATTTGTACAACTAGGTAATAGGACACAATATCGCGTGAACCTTACAAATCAGCTAAATATAAATGCACCTTCATGACTTGACAACTCGTGCATCTTTTGTGTCCAAATCACTTCTTAGCTTTTATCGTTAAACACTCAAACCATCAAATTAACTGAATTTAAATATAATAATTCTAGTCAGAAAATTGAACATTGTTTCACAAATTCATTACTATTTTAATGGATAATTATTAACCGCCTTTCGGATTATTAAAGGCTTGTTTTCTTTGTTGTTTTCAGGTTATTTTCAGTTTTCAATTTTCAAAAAATACTGAAAACACGTTTACTTACCTATTTTTAGAAACGAATTTTCGAAAACTAGTTTAAAATTTACAAAGAAAACAGAAAACGCCAAAAAGTCATTTTGGCTGTTTTCTATTAATACGAAGCCAAAACTTCATTTTTTTTAAAAAAAATAAAACAATTTTTCAAAATGACTAAAAAAACGCGTTTTCAACTATCTCAAAATGGACGATCAAAACACAAAATTCAAAATGAATTCCAAACTAAAAACTGAAACACGAAAAGAACAACCTCTAAATATTCCTATTTCCACTAGCCAATGCCCTAGAAATGCAAATAAAGAAAAGTAGATGTACATATATAAAAAAGAGACTAAGAATTCTGGGAAAATTTTTGAAAAAAAATAAATAATAATAATAATAATAAATGTGCCAAAAATCCCCGTTAAATCCAATTGCAGAGAGAGAGAGGGAGTAATGCATGTTCCCTCCACATTCATTGTATCTGAACATTCCACAAAATCCATCATATTGCTTTCCCAAAGCGGCCATGTCACCAAACAATGAATCGGGACACCACAATAACGATGAACCGTTTTTGTGATTATTTTTTTTGTGCTATTTGAATAACTATATTATTATTCGAGCTCGTTGTGTATTATAATGTGTCATAAATTATCAAACAATTATTTAAACTTCATTTGTTGTGGTAAAATTATCTTAAAATTCAGACTCCACTAGTATTGACAACGGGACGGGTTCAGGGCGGGGGATTTCCCCACCGCACCCTGCCCCGCCTTAGTCGGGGCGGAGTGGTTCGGGGTGCGTTTCCCGCCCAGTTTATTTTTTTTATTAATTTTTTTTATATAGTTTATTAATTTTTTTTTTTTTTTATTCTTGGCGGGGCTGGGCGGACTTTTTTGCCCCATTCGGGGCGAGGGGCCCGTCGAGGCGAGGCGAGGCAAGGCGGGACGGGGTAAATTTCCATCTCTAGACTCCACCACTATATGCTACTAGCACCATGCTATACTCATAATTTATGTGAAAGAGAATCGAGAAACACAACCTAATACAAGCTATATCTTTTCTTAGGATGGGAGTATTAATGATGGAGAGTTAAAAAGTTAGATAAAAGTTGATCGTACGATTGGGATAATGTATAATAATATTTTTATTTTTTAAAGAAAAGTAAAAATTTTTAATGAAAAAAAATTCTTGAATCTTTGAATTTTTAAACAAATACACTTGTTCTGCAATGTCAGTTTTTTGCATTTGTTGTTCCTTTTTAACTTCGTCAATACATGAAACAAACAAAAAAACACGATTTTAATTGGGATTCTTTGTTAAAAGGCATAGTCAAACAATGTATTTGAAAGAAAATCCCTATCTCAATGTTTGTTGGTCAAATAGCCTTAATTTATTGGTAAAGGTCTAACTTACCCTTAATGTAATGAACTAATATATATTGCAACATATATCCTTATCTTTAGAATAGTTCTAAAACTATCTTATATTTCATCTATTCTTCTATTTTGAATCTTAATATACAAATCACATCTATAACTTAATAGATTAGAGTAATCATCAACATATTGTTTAAATTCTTCTTCTAATCTGTAATATTCTTCAGATAATTCATTCATATTTTCTAATTGAGAAGTAATTTCATTCATTTTATCTAACAATCTTTCTAATAAATTATCTATTCCTTTTATTGTAAATCCTGACATTCTTATTTATCAAAATTATATAAACATGCAAACATTATAAATCATGAATGATAAATAATCTCTACGATTCTTAAAAATCTTAAGAGACTTCTTTCTAAATTTAGCAGTAAATAAGTAGTCCTACTTTAGTTTTGGTCTGGATTTCTAACCTTAGATTCAAGTGACCTTCAAACTCTGGATTTGCAAACAAATCCCTTTAACTGCTTCCTGCCTTCACGGGATCCTTGCTATTCCAGCTTTTTGCTCTCACTATATTGTTTCTAAGAGTTAAATCTCTAGGCTTCTATTACAGAAACACTTTGTTTATTGCTAAAGTAAGAAAAAATTTCTCTATTAGATCTTTTAAGAATTTATGGGACTAAAATTTAGAAACTCATATCCATTTGAGAGGATTCTAAAGTAAGAAAAAATTTCTCTATTAGATCTTTTAAGAATTTATGGGAATAAAATTTAGAAACTCATATCCATTTGAGAGGATTGGAATGTGAATAATTTTATTTCAAATTGATATTTTGATATAAGAAGGCTTTCTCACAGGTTGAGTGCTCAAAATTTTTCCTTCCAAACATTGTGCCTTTACATTAGCCCGAAGGCCTCTATTTATAGAATGGTATGAAACTAAATTATTAGTCATCTTACATCATTGCATACATCATAATCTAAAAATCTTCACCACTCAATTATCGTAGCTCCATTATAAAACAATCAACTTTTTATCACATTTTTCTTTTAGGCGCACTATCCTTCTATTATTGTTGTCTTGATATGCAACTGGCTCGACTTTTTGGTAGTGGTAGGACCTTCTCTCTGTCATCTTATCCTCTTCGAATCTTCCTTCAATTCTGTCGGCATGCGGGGCATTCCCTCAGCCTGCATGCTTCTTGAATTGTTGTAGGACTTCCATTAATTTTATGAGTATCAAATTTTTGGATATAT
>CAIGRP010063771.1:0-19898 GCA_903798385.1 Fraxinus cuspidata | reverse complement strand
CATAATGAATTTTACTAATTATTATGTTAGATAAAAAATTACTAATCCTTCACAATAATTTAACTTTCCATTAATATTTCATACACTAACATTACCTTATAAATACCTAAACCCGTACATTGTATGGGCATACGACTAGTATATATATATATACACACGTTAATTCTGTCACTATTATTGTCTTTTGATTTATGCTTTTTAATACGTGAAATTCAAGTCAACTTTTATACATGTGAATTCAAGAGTTTGATATCTTTTGTACGGTGGTAAAAAGATTTAGCCAATAAAAAAATTAGTCAATTTTGTTAACTTCTATGAAGATTTTTTCCGCGTGTTTGGTAATTAATTTTTATATCGCATCATGTTTGTATGGTAATTAATATTTTTAACATGTTTAAATATTTTTAGATATTTATTTATAAATTTCAAAATGATAATCTGTTATGTTATTATTCTTAAAGTAGCACATTATAATTTACATTCGTATTATTGTTAGATTTTACTTGCTCTCAATGAGCATAATAATATAAAATCTAACATTAATTATGTTTGTACTCTTGAAGAGTAAATTCATACATAATTTATTACTCTAAACAGTAATATGTTATTGCTCCTGAAAAGTATGACACTACGATTCTAATATTTCAAAAGAATATTGACATATTACCCTTAAAAAATTAATAGTAAAAGATAGCATGCTCTCGAAATATCACACATATGAAAGAATGTATATCTTGTTGTGTTCCTGAAGAAATACAAATTAAATTATTTAATATTGGGTTGTAATTTTTAAAAGAAAATAATTTTCTATTTTATTAATATTCAAGAAGAATATTAATCTATCGCTCATGAAGAGCATAACATTCAGTGTTTCAATATTATTGAAGAATATTTTATTATTGCTTTTAAAAAAGCATAAATCTTGAAATACTAATAAGATTTAAGATGAATTATCAAGGTACATGTTTAAAAGATAGTGCAATTACGCACACAATTCTTCAAGATAAAAAGTATTTGTAATTAATATTAACAAAAAATAATGTTATTACGATATCAAGTGCATCGAATATCATTGAAGGATCTAGTAGAGCTTATATTATTTTTTCAAATAATACAAAATTATATATTGACGATACACTTTATTCTAACAAATCCAAAAGAAATTTGCTTAGTTTTAAAGATGTTTGCTACAATAAATATCACAAGCCCAAAGTTCGTTGATCCAAAAAGTTTATACTTTAGCATGACCATTTAAACCATCACTAGATCAATCATAATGCGAAATTGAGAATTCAAATGGATATTCAACGAATAACCAGAAGATTTTTCAACCCAATAAATTTCTATATATTATTTCTTCTCTTTATAAAAAAATTGATCATTAAATATCACTAGCTCAAATATGGACTGAATTCTCTATATTTCTGAAAATTAATGAGGGTGATAAATGGGACATCATCATCCTCCACGTTGACCAACTAGATATTATTTATATCTAATAGATTTGATACGTATATTAAATGAAGGCATGGTGCTTGCAATCTAAAATTTGCGAAATTACTGCTCAAATTTCAAATTATGAGCATAATTTTCAAATTATACAATTGAGATGGTATGTCTTGTTAAAACTAGTTAGCTTAAATCTCAACATTTTAATAAATGCTAGTTGGGATATCGATAAATAATTTAACATTATTATTTATTAAGTGCCTCCAAATTAATTTTATAAATAATTACTATTGAGAACAAAGTGTTTTCCAGTTTTGTCTGGGAAATGCTATTTGCATCATGCCAACATTAAAGTTTCTCCCTTTCATTTGGCTAGTGGTCAGAACCTATTTTTTCATCTAATTATTTAGATAGTGGAGTATATGTAAAATTGATACACTACAATGCACTGAGATGAAAAGTAAAGAATGTTAAAAATAAATGCATAGTTTGAACATATATCACAAATGGATGATATTTTATAATACAGTAAAAATGAATGTCGATTTGATTGGATAATTCTCTCAGCATTATGAGGAAAAATTAAGAAATTGAAAATAATGTACAAATACATCATTATCTAAATTCTCACAAAAGATAATTCGAACCAGAAATTCGAAAAATAATTTATTTGGATATATTCATTGACCAAAGATATCAACAATATCTAACACACCAACTTTAAATACTCAAACTTTAATTAACATCCTGGAGGACAACCAGTTAACATTATATTTGATAAATTTATGGCATGTCTAAAGTGTAATGATATTCGATTCTAATATAAAAATCTCCAAACAAAAAAGGAACAATTAGCAAAGATGGTTCAATTAAGGAGGCATATACTCTTGATCGGTATTTTGACATAACAAATTATAAAATTTCAGAAGATGCTCATTTATGTAATATTGAAAATTGAGTTATTTCAATAAGTTACGTAATTATAGAAAATAGTATAATTGAAACAGAAATGTTGTCGATAATATTTTTGCACTTGATGTGCTGCATCATATGGCGCAATCAAAATAAATACATTGAAATATATTGATCGAAGTAGAGATTGGCCAAATAAAAGGGACGCAATTCTAAATTGAATTTACTAGATAAACTTGAAGTTTTTGGACCTACAATTTGAAAATCTAAAGGTATATACTTATACGAAAAGGAAATGGGAAAAATGAAGTCGTAATATATAATCGACTCTCAACATAGTGAATTTCGCAAAGATCTTGGTGAATTTTCTCACGAGTCCATATCATGTTATCTTGACGATGCATTAGATTTGAAATACGTGATAGTTAACATATTTGACATGACTATTAATTTTATCATTAAAAGATTTAATATGATTGAAACATAATTTAAGTGATATTATCATGATGGGGAGTATATAAGCATTGTACTCTTTTTATCTTGATAAAGGTTTTGTCCCATTAAGTTTTCCGACAAAATTTTTAATGAGACAATTTTTGTAACGTATTCAAATGAATAATGTACTCTTTTTCCTTCATTAGCATTTTTTTCACATAGCATTTTCTAATAAAGTTTTAAGAATGCATATTCTTTGTAAAAGACATTTACCCTCAAAATAATACTCTAATATGTATGAAACTCTCGAAGAGAGCAACATGAGTTAATTTTTGAATCATCATGTTATTGCAGTCATCAAGTTTTGTCTCACAAGATTTTCTTGAAGACATTGACGTACATGGCATCTATATTCAAGAAATTGGTTCACGAGATTGGAATGCATCGATTTAAAGATTTTTAGTGATCAATATTATGGGGAGTACTCTTTTCCTTTACTTATTCCACTCGATTTTCCTAACAAAGTTTTAATGAGACATCATTTATTTTCAATACTCCAAAATAACTGTACTCTTTTTCCTTCGTTTGATATTTTGTCTCGTTGGATTTTTATTGAATAAAGTTTTAATAAGGTAGATATTTTATAATTTGTCATTCAATTGAGAGTGTTGTAAATTGTAAGTTTATCAGAATGATAATTGTACATCGCAACTTTAGAAATTATTATCGTTGTATCTTTACCACTTCACCATAAATATAGGGTTTTAGTTTTCGATAAAATACACGCAATTCTATTAACTTCTCTCTTTTCTCTCTAATTTATAATTAAAAAAATTAAAAATCGAAAGAATGAAATATCAATAAAACTGGAGAGAGACATATAATAGTAACATTAACTCAATCCTAAATATTCGTGATGGCATAATGCGCGCGCCCTTGCCCCAACTAGAATATGGAATCCGCTGACTTCTATACTCTTAAATTTTCTATGTATCTAACTTTAAATTTTATTTAATAAGTAAATGAGATGAGAGATATAAATATTTAGTCCTGTCCAATCTTTCCAAAATCTAGATAGGACGGGTACAAGAGATGAGAAGGACTGTCCTGACCCACTCTTCTTGTATTGTCCCTGTCTGTGAGAGAACTACAAGTATAAATGTTAGAGCCTTTCATTCGAGGATAAGTCTAGTGGTATATAATTTTTATCCACAGAAGTTCACATAACACTCACATGCGTGTGTGATGTGAACCCATGTGAATAAAAATTATGTACTCATAGCATTTCTCTTCATTCAAATCAAAACACTTTACACCTCTAATCATTCGAATGCAACAACTCGAAATTACACATTTAGCCCGTGTTCGGCAACCATTAAAACAAAACTATTTTTTAATGAAACTCATTTTCAATCGCATTCACACAATAAAATATTTTGTACATAAATTCAAATTTTTTTACTTCTAGCCACACATTCTCCAAAAAATCAATGTTCTAAACTCATTTTCTTCTAAAAACTTTCTTTAATGATTATCAAAAGCATACTATGTTTCTTAGTCTTACCACCTCAAAAATCGAGATATAATATCTAGAATGACTTATATGAGGCATCGTAAATTCACATTTATTAAAAAGCGGTTCTCACAAAATCATTAGTCTTCCCATTGAAATTTGGGTCATGCTTCTTGTACAACAAAATTGACATTTCGGTGTTCAACTTTCTCCGAAGAGAGGGATGCTCACGATTTTTTTATTGTTCGTGCACCCCTCTAGCTAGGGGACTCAATCTCCCTTAAAATTTTTTGGTCCGTTGTCATACCAGGTCCCAAGTCTATCTATTTCAGATTCACGTCATTCCCTACATCATGTAATTACGTCCATTTTCCCACCTAGAGATTCCTTGAATCTTCTCTGTAACACGGCAACCATTTGACCAATCATGGCCGTCCTCGACCCATCAACTGGGCGCATTGATACATCCGTCGGCTGATAATTTCTTCTGGACCCCACATATGATAAGATATAGTGCATGCTCCAGCATTCCAGTCCCCATACACTACTCTGTGAAAGTCCAAACGAGTGGGAAGAACATGGATCAGGTAAAGGTTGCTTTGTTGGTTACCGGGCTTTTGATTGTCTGTGTCGCGAGTTCAACACCGATAACTTCCACCTTCGCTGAAGAGAATCCGATCAAGCAAGTCGTTGATGGCCTGCATGAACTCGAGAGTTCTATCATCCAAATCGCCGGTGACTGCTACCGTGCTCGGTCATTTGCTCGCTTTGCTCATCGGTAAGTTAGTTATGCTCTTTTTTTTTTTCTATACAAAAGGAATTTTCGTGATTCTGTTATCGGATAGACCCAGTTGACTATTTTGCATAATTTCATGGGTTGCCGTGAAAATTGAACACGGGACTTGTGCCTTGAAACACTTTTATTCATTTGAATTATGGCTTTAAACACTTTTTTGTGGGTTATTTTGATTTTGGGATTTCTTGTTAAAGGTTTGGGAAGAGGTACGAGAGTACTGAGGAGATGAAGAGGAGGTATGAAATATTTTCGGAGAATATGAGGATGATCAGATCGCATAACAAGAAGGGGCTTTCATACACTCTTGGTGTCAATGGTGATTTCTTTTTTCCTTTGGAATTTAATTATTTTGTGGATCTTCATTTATGAAGATATGTAATTTTTGTTGTATATCAGTAGTCACTTGAGCAAGTCTTGGTCTATTTCCTAGTTGACTTTGATTTTTTGGCCTTTTAGAACACTAGCTCGTAAATTTCTGTCTGTATGTATAACCTTAATGAATGGGCTATAATTTCATCTTTCCTACTCAATTATTTGAGAAGTTGCTAAATCTGCAATTGATTGGAAAGAGAAAAAAAAGGACTGTTGGGGTGTGTGTGCGCGAGCGCGCAGCGCTATATGTTTGTTTTGAGTGTTATTTAAATTGCTTTAACTTAAAGGCGGCTCTCTTTGTGTTTCAGTTCTGTGTTTTGAGTTTTGAATTCATTTTGGATTTTGTGTTTTGAGTGTCCATTTTGAGATTGTTGAAAATGTGTTCTTTTTGGCATTTTGAAAACATCCAAAACGCATTTTGAAAATTCTGACTTGATTATAACTGAAAACACACAAAACGACAAATTTGTCGTTTTGAGTTTTCTTTGTAAATTTTTAACTTGTTTTCAAAAACGCGTTTTCGAAAATGTGAAAGAGTAAAATCGAAAACAGAAAACGGCTTGGAAATGGTAAAGAGATTAGTGGTTGAGTGACTTGACTTTAACCTTATAATTTAAGAATTATAACCTGTAATACAAATGAATCTTCAGTATTGCATGTTTTAGTATTGCATGTTTTAGAATAGAAGTATGAATATGTTTGTGAAGGAAGTAGATATCCTGAACTTCGTTTATAGCTTGCAATCCAGCAGATGAATTTATTTTTCTTACTTGAGTGTGTACATAGATGTTCCCTTTTGGCTCACATATTACTCCTAGTCGATTATGTTACTCTAAGTCAACTACCTGCGCATCCATACTTGTATGAACTATATCCATGATCACGGATTCGCTTCTTCTGTTACTTTATAGGAGAGCACTTAGTTTTTCAATTAATGAAAGACAATAAGGTGGCTTCTAAGGGGTCTTCAAATCTTTTTTTCAACGTCACTTGTTGACAACTCTTACACTGATACACTGGTGAACAGAGTTTGCCGATTTGACATGGGACGAGTTCCGTAGGCATAAGTTAGGAGCTGCTCAGAACTGCTCTGCTACTACAAGAGGCAATCACAAGCTCACTGATGTTCTCCTTCCTGAAACGGTAATTGTAGTCCCTCTGCATTTCTTACTGATTTTAATATTCTGTCGAGAATTTTTTGTCGTGAAACAACTAATTGATAAGGTTTATTGTCCACTCTTTCTAATCTCTGTACTCTATAAACTGTATGGAAAATTTTATGATAATTTATTTATAAGTTGGCAATTTTTCAAATGTATTCATTTTGAATGACCGAGAAAAGTTTCCTTTTTATGCTTTGTGCTCTTTTCAGATTGGTATAGAACCATGAGATGCGCCAATCTTTGTTAGACATGATTGCTTCATTGATTGTATACCTTCACATACAGCTTTATGAAAATTTAGACTTGTGGCATATAACTAGATGACAACAAATTCACTTTCTTTTCTCCCTTTTAGTTGTTGAATTTGATATGTAGTTCTATTACCGATTTTATATAAGATAATGCCACAAGATAACACCAGTTTTTGAAGGTCTTTAGTGGTGATCAATAAGTCAAAAGAGTAATTTCTCTTTCTAATGGCAGTAGACTTCGTTGTGGTGTATTGCAGAAAGACTGGAGGAAAAATGGCATAGTGAGCCCAGTTAAAAATCAAGGTAGTTGTGGATCCTGCTGGACATTCAGGTAAGATTGAGTCTGTCAGATTGTGGAGATTGGAGATCATATATATGTAACCGTTCTTTGAATAAATATGTCAGAAGAACTTCAACTCATCTGAAATTTGTGAGTTTGCAGCACTACTGGAGCCCTTGAGGCGGCTTATGCACAGGCATTCGGGAAGGGTATTTCTTTGTCCGAACAGCAGCTTGTGGACTGTGCTGGTGCATTCAACAACTTTGGCTGCAACGGTGGTCTTCCATCTCATGCCTTTGAGTACATTAAATACAATGGTGGACTTGAAACCGAGGCTGCATATCCATACACTGGAAAGGATGGCGTGTGCAAATACTCATCTGAAAACAATGCCATCCAAGTTCTTGGCTCTGTCAATATCACCCTGGTAAGTTACTTGTTCAACTTTATTAGAGTCTCAACCAACCTGCCTACGTTAGTAGAAGATTTCAGTTGGCTGAACGGGTCATATAGTTACGTTTAAATGGAATCAACTCATTATGACTTCCTTAGATTGTCGACATTTAACTTGCTAACTATCATTTTTTATCTGAAATACTGAATACAGTTTTAACAATTTTTTTTCTCGTTTGTTATCCTTTTAGCCCAACAGATTGCTTTTCCAACATAGTTGTTGATTTGCATTGAAATTTCACATTCTTGAAAAATGATGCTGGCATCTAACTTGTATGCTTACAGATCATACAAGACAAAAGTATAAGTCATAATTTTTGGCTGTTTGGTTGTGTTTTAATATGTTGGTAAATCGACAGGGTGCCGAACATGAATTAAAGCATGCAGTAGGAACTGTTCGGCCAGTAAGTGTGGCTTTTGAGGCGGACACTGGATTTCAATTTTATAAAGGGGGAGTTTACACCAGCACAAAATGTGGCAATAGTCCAATGGTGAGTCCTTTGCTTTCTTAAGAAATATTAGAAATTTGATAGCAAAATGATTGAGAAAACTGTCAAAATAGGATTTTTATAGTTATATGACTGCAAAATCTTAGTTTGCTAATGTCCATAGTGTATTGCCTTGAGACCCTACTTTCTGTGAAGCTTTATTCTCTTTTACATACATTACTCTTGATTTCAACTGAAAAATTAGTAATGGGAAAATAAGACTCTTGTCTAGATAGAAAAGGAAAAGAAGTTCCGTGTGCAATCAGGGACATAATCTTTTATCTTCTATATAAATATATTTCATATCAGATCCTGATCTTGTTGATAGAATGGCATATAAGCTTGCGGTTATATTGGTATTTAGGTTCAAAAATCTTATTAATTCTTAGAGTAATGTTATTCATAATCGCTCACTACGGTAGTCGTTCTACGTGACATACATAGCATTATTCTAATTCTTAGCCTTCAGCAGAGACATGGTTATACATGAATTTGACAGGATACGAAGTATAAACACTCATCAGAATATGGTACACTTACATTTGCAGGACGTGAACCATGCTGTTCTTGCCGTTGGTTATGGAGTTGAAAATGGTATCCCATACTGGCTCATTAAGAACTCATGGGGAGTTGACTGGGGTAACCACGGCTACTTTAAAATGGAGATGGGGAAGAACATGTGCGGTAAGTTTTTGCAGACTCCCTTGCTAGGCCCATTCTAAATGTTACACATAATTAGACAATGGAGAAACAGCTCATATTAGATGTTATCCACATCATTTGATCCTCGTATCTTTCGACCATGGTCCTGTAAACTGATACAAATAACTTTGGTTGCAGGTGTAGCAACTTGTGCATCATACCCTATAGTTGCTTAAATTTTCTTGAAGGAAGAGTGGAGTTGCTCAATGGAATGAGTGGTTTAGAACCTATCTTGCTCCAGTTTAATTTATCTAAGATTCTAGTAAAGAATGAGGTTGTGTGAAGATGGTTGTAGTATGTTGTACATAATAAGCTGGAGCTAAAAGTGGCTATTTTCATGTAAACGTAGAAACCTTATGTAAATTATCTTATTAATGGTCGTTGATGGACATCTTTCATTCGAGATAAGTTTCGCTCTCTAGCTTTCCTTAGCTGCTTAATCTTCACTTGGATTATGATATAGCTTTAATGTGCACTCGGCTCTACTTGTAAATCCTCTGCTTCTAGAAGCCTTTTGCATATGATAAGTGTTGGGGCTGAAAGACTTCCTTTAAGTCTAAAATTAATACAGAATTTCAGGGAGTTCATGTGCACCAGCAGAATTGATGTAGAAGCAAACAGATACAAAACAGCAGAAACGGAAATCAACACAGGGGGAAAGAAAAATGAAGAATAGAGGTGAGACAGGAAGCTAACTCCCTCAGCCTTTTATTCCCAACACTTTACATTCATTCATCATGAATCAGTGGAAGAATTTTCAGATTAGTTCTCCAATCTACACTTCCTACTACAGAATTAGAGAATTTCTTTCACTCTCGAGGTCCCTCCCATTCATACAACAAATGCAGCTATTTATAGACATGAAGAGGTATCAAAATTAGTTATTAACTACCTGACTAACTAAGGCTCCGTATAGTTGAAGATTCCACCAAAAAACAGTTGATCAAACCAGCAACAAAATCAAAAAATTAATTAATTAAAATTGGAACGTACATTGAAGCACGCTCAATCATGTCCTTAATACCCATTTTGCCCCGTCTAGATACGACATTCGCTGAATAAGGGTATTGGTGGCCAACTATTCGGAAATTATAGTTGGTGAACTGTTGTGAATGGCACATTCTTGTTGAGCACCCAACTAGAATAGATGTTGTCGATAGGTCGAAGAAATTGATGCATTAATAATACTATCTCTGAATTTGAATATTAACTTAATATAAGAAGGTAGGACTTAGAGAAGTGCAGTGAAATGAATTATGGAATCAAATTTGTGACAACAATCCACCGTGGGATTGAAAAGATTTTCAAAAAATAAAGCAGAGGAAGAACTTTATCGATATATATGAGAAATAAGCTAATAGTGAAATTTGACCTAGTGTAAGTTGAATTATAAAATATAGAAATGTTGGTAATTAAATTGATGCATTTTTCTCAAGTTAGAAAAGTTGATTTCTAACCGGGAATTTGCATCCCAATTGACAGAGGAACAACATTGCAATGTTAACAAGGATAATTCTTGTTGTACATAATTTATGTACATAGAGGTGTACATAACACTCACATGGGGTGGACCCACCCCTAGCAAAGCCCATGTTAACAAACCAAACACCAGAAATCAGAAATTGATACATATATCAATTCATTCATTTGAATCATTTTGTTAAATTCTTCAATTTCATGCAGTGGTAGAGTCAAGAATTTAGTCTAGTGGGAGTATAACTGAATCAAAATCATTTTGAAATACAACAATAACCAAGAATGTTAGATAGTCATTTTTTTTTTTCATAATGACCTTATTATTAAATATCAAGGATCCATTTATATATATATGTTTTTCGAGTTTGATGTCGTCCATTAATGTTATAACATATAATCGAATTTTTTAGTACAAGATGTGTAACAAGTTGTGCAATATCAATTCTATACAACACGGTTTGTTTTTTACTGAGTAGGAAACAAAAATATTATTTTAAAATACATTTCTATAATTTTTTCATATTAGGTCCAACGAAAGGAAAATGAAGAAAATATCAAAATAAAGTTTACATATTAAAGGCTACAAAAAGGATGCAATAAAATATCTTGAAATACTTAATCAACACATTTCGTAAAACACTTATTCCAGTTTAATAACAAAACTAGTTAAGACCAATTATAAATTAAAAAAAAATTAACCACATTTACGATATAATATAAATAGCAAACAAAAAAGTTAGGGAGCGAGAAGTAATTATATAGAATTTAGGAGAAAAAGTTTGAGAATCAAAGTCCACTAGGAGCAAGCTGACCCCACTTTCCTCAGCGTAAATCCGCCGGTTGATCTTACTTTCCTAGATTTTTTTCTTTGATCTTGAATTTTATTTACTAAATGAATTATACAAGTTCAAGTGTAGCAAAATAAATAATTAATTTTAAACACTTGTTTCATGAAATTCACTATTTTTCAATCTCGTGTTTATTCTACTTTTATCAAAATTCATTAAAAGGTTTATTTTTAATCTCCGCCAAACAAGAGCTAAACAAGGAATCAACGTCGTAAGAAAATGAATATACATAAATGTTGTTTATTGATGTTTATGGAGAATGTTCTTATAAAAATGGTAAATTGCAATGTATTCATCGCTTTTGATATGGAAGAGAAATAATTAGCCCCTATTTGGTAGTAAATAAAATTAGATTTTTCTTAGATTTTGATATAAGTTGATGAAAAGTGTAGTTGAAAAGTTGTGAATTTCATGAAATGTGTGGTTAAAATTAAACGTTGACTTTGACTTAGAATGCTCCTCTATAAATCGATCGAAAATTACTCAAATCGATCGAAAATGAATGGATATCATGCAACATGTCTCAATTACATTATTATTATTATATACACAGACAACAAATGTGCCGATACATGACTTCTCTTATAGGGCTTTGTTTCAATGTTTGCTTACGAATGTCTTGATAATATTCTGTTTGACATTCATTTTAAACATGAAAATACGGTTTGCAACAATGATTTATCATTTGTTTATTCACATGCGTGAAGTGATCTAACATTTTTTGAAAAAAAAAAAAAATTTATGGTGACCGATTATTCCAGTAATTAATATTTTCATTACTGCCCTCCGTGAATTGGGTACATGATAAGTGTGAGGTGGGCCCTTATTTCTTCATCTTTTGCATTGCCTTTATGACTATTTCTATTCACAATTTGACCATTTTGATGAGTGTTTCAATTGAGGCAGTCGTGTAAGACCTTTTATTTTTATTTTTTGACTTTTCTTATTAATTGGGAACATAACTGTTCATATGTTATGGTAGTTGTAATCGTCACATTGTTTTCGTAAGCCGTAACAACATATTTGGATGTACTTTGTCGATTCGTTCGAATTCAATAATGACTACAAATTACAAAACTTCTTGAATAGAAACTCGCGAATTATAAGCTAGATAACTTTGGACTACGAATACTAGAGCAATACGTGCGCCTTGTAATCACACAATTGTTCTCAAGATAAATCTTCGTCCGACGTTGCCTGCATTCCGGCTGCAATTTCATCATCCTCGTCGGGAAGGTATATCTCCACTTTATCATCTATTTTTCGTGTTTCGCTCTATGAAACGTTTCACCGCCACAACCATTTCGCCTAAGAAAATTGTGCATAGTCATCACTGCAGCAACCACCGCCTCACAGAAAATGAAAACCTTGGCATGATTTTTCAACTATTCTTTTAGTACTCCAAATGACCTCTCAATGACGGTCCTACGGGACGAGTGATGGAAATTGAAGCATTCTCACGCATCTCAGAAATCTCCATCTTCATCTTGCTATCTCAATACGAAATTTCTGTAAATGATATCGAATATTTGAACCTTTATACGAGGCCATATACCCCGACTTAAGCGCAAATCCAAAGTCTACAAGACAATACTTTCCAGGAGCAGGAATGGGAGAATAATTTCCAGATTATATATTGCGTTAGCCAAAATGCGACTATAGTTCGTATTTGCAGTAGTTCCTGGCAACACGAACGTTAAGCAACGGTTGAAATTGTATATAGCCAAAACGTTTTGTGCCGAAATCCCTTTTTGTCATGTAAAATTCTCACGTTCTTAATGTGGTATAGTAGCCTGCACATACTTTCCGTCAATAGCTCCGATGCAATCCGGAGCACGCCAAACAGTTACTAAACAAATTAGATGTAACGTCATTCTTTGCATGGAAGAATTAAAATTTCACATACTACATAAAAATGTGTCTTCCATTATCATGATCACCTGGAACAATGGATAGTCACAGCGTCTGACCGATGATGTCATGTCCCTAAGTTATAATTTGGGTCAAACTATATCGCATCTCTTGCGAACCGAACCACAATATGAAGAACATTCTTGAAGTAGTGGCTTATTGTTTGTAACAAGTGGTCAAATAGTGTTTGCACGTGTCAGTATCCTCTCCCGCGTGCCATGACGCACAAAAAAATTGTATGGAAGCAAAAGTGTGTCAGATGTTGTTCATCTTTTACTTTTTTTCTCATGTAAAATGTCAAATGAGACCCACAATATCGTGAAAACATGCACAAACAGTTTATAAAATAGAGACAAATATATATAAATCATAAAAAAGGTGGGACGCCATGAGGAAACATTCTGAAAGAAACAATTTTCGCAAACAGGTAAAAACATCAAACACGCAAAACAAACATAAGTTTTTAAGCATTCTGCCAAATATAGAAATAAAATACCCATCGAAACTCAAACCATGTGAGGAACCGGGTCTACGTGCCTTCCATACATCGAAACTCCATTTCAACCAAAGAATTTCCAATCCACTACATATTTGCAAAATGCATGAGAAACCTATGAATGTCATGCTTACCTAGAATATTAGTGCACCTCCATATCCATAAAACACAATTCCAAATTCAATTATATTGTCATGTAAACGAAATAATAACTACAAGGTTACTCTTTTCTAGCTTTCATAATCAATGTTGGCTTCCTTTAATTGGCTTGGACTAAGTCACACTGTAAATTGGACAATAAACTTTTAGTTTACTGGAACCAGATATTTGTGTTAAATACTGTTACTTGGTAATTATTTCAGCTGATATCAAATGACTAGTTCAAGAGCATCCAACATAGAGTACTAGCAAACAATGCCATTTTTTATCAGTGACTAGTTCCTTTACTGCTGGTTTCTTACCAACATCAAAGATTTATGGAACTATTAATATTTACATGCAGGAATCACAAGGCTTGAGGGAAAATATGATTCATTTTTAGAAAGAATAACTCAACAACAACATGGCCTTCACTTTCGCAGACAGACATACATACGCAACAGGAAGAAGATCTTGATCGAAAACTACAATGTAACGTTAGAGCTTTGTGTTTATACAATCACCTTAAGTTTTCTCTCCCACCAGTTCTCATTAGCCTTTACTCTATTGCCTGCAGTTCGATCGTATGCAACCCCGCTACATTTAAGCAATTCAAACAATAGCTTATGATCCATCCGCATTTGCTGCCAACGATTCTTCAGCTGGGTATCCGTCCAGCTTTTCTCCGCTCGTTTGTTCAAAAGTGAAAGAATACGGTCCCACCCAACCTTTGTAAAGCATTTACTGTGACTGTGACCTTCCTTCACAGTTAGTTCACATGCAGCAAGGAATATTTTGTGCTCTTTCAAAGCCCAATTCCCAGTCCTATGTACAGTTTGCTCCAGCTGAGGTTGGGTAGAGGTGTCTGCTTACTTCTGTGCAAGAGATGAAAAAGTCTGTTAGAATTTCGAGAAGATTATTTCTCCGGCCACACGAAAAATGCAAAGGAAGAAATGGCATAAGCGAATACTTACCATGTTTTGTGGATAGAAGCTTGGTTCTGCTAGAAATCCCTCCGTATCACATATGTCATCGCCTTAAAGGTTTAAATTGAGCCACTAAAAAGTGCTTTTAGGTGGTCCGAAAGTGAATCTGAACTGAAGTTGCGTAGAAGATCCGTCGAAAGGGATGTGTCTTCCTAGTCGGCTAGATATCTCGATCATATCTCTCGTAACAGCCAAGAAGTAGTTGTATCCAGTTATACATGTTTAGCTGTCAAAGGAATCAGTTAGATAGTTTAGTTAGTTAGAATAAATACAATTAGTTAGTTAGTTAAAACTGCTGTTAGAAGTTCATATGCAATGCTGTAACTTGTCTATAAATGTAAGCTCTTTTCAATCGATCAATAAAATAAGAATTCATCTCTTTCTTTTCTATTTTCTTTTATCAATTCAGAAATTCTACATGGTATCAGAGCTATTTTCTCCAGCTGAAGATTCTATCATTTCATTTTCTTGAGCAAAAACAAATCATGGCAAATTCTCTTTTTAATCCTGTTGATGATCTAACAAGTCACTATTTTCTGCATCCAAGTGATAATCCTGGGGCTTTAATTGTGTCTGAGGTCTTCAATGGAGATAATTACACTTCTTGGAGCCGTTCAATCTCTATGGCACTAAGTGTAAAGAATAAATCAATTTTCATTGACGGTTCTCTATCAGCTCCAAGTCCACCGAGTGGTGTAATATACAATTGTTGGGTAAGTGCTAACAATTTGGTATTATCTTGGTTGTAGAATTCAATCAACAAAGAAATTCATCAAAGTTTGTTGTATATTTCATCCGCCTGTGAAGTATGGAATGAACTCAAAATTAGATACATTCATAATGATGGACCTAGAGTGTATCACTTGAAGAAATCCCTCAGCTCCATTTCTCAAGGCTCACAGTCATTAACCACATACTACAATTCATTCAAGGCCACTTGGGATGAGTACATTAGTTGCATACCACTCCCAAAATGTAGTTGTGGAATGCTTTCCAGCTGCATCTGTGATATACTATGCAGCATATCTGATACACAACAATCATATGCTTTTATGAAGTTTCTTATTGGGCTAAATGAATCATATTCAGCATTAAGAAGCCAGTTGCTACTAACTTCTCCACTTTCATCATTAGCTCGAGTATATGCTCTTTTATTTCAAGAAGAAAGCCAGTGAAATCTACATGCTCACTCACTGCCAGAATCAGTTGCAATGGCTGCAAGACAACTTCCTAGAGCATTTAGTAAACCCCTGCCTTGGAAGGATAAAAAGAAGCCTAAATGTACTTATTGTGGTTATCTTAATCACACTGCAGATAAGTGTTTTCAACTCATAGGCTATCCCCCAGGCTGGAAAGGTCCTAGAGGATCAAGAATGTTAGTTGATGCTCCTACTGCCTATGATGTAGCATAAATCAATCTGCAGATGATGGGGGACCAAGTTATCCATTCAACTAAGAACTTTACCAATTCAAAGCCTTTACCAAATCTCAGTAAACACCATCTCTAGAAACACATAACCCCATAGCAGCCACTATCACTGTAGGTATTTCATTCTTTAATAGCACTTTCAAACCAAGGAATATTTCCTGGATAATTGATACAGCCAACAGATCACATGATCTGTTCACCAAACCTTTTTACTTCCATTTATTCAACCACAGATAGCAATGTTCACTTACCAAATGGTTCATCCATACCAGTCAGTCACACTGGCAAAGTCTAAATTTCTGATAGCTTAACTCTTGACAATGTTCTATGTGTACCTTCTTTTTCATTCCATCTTATTTTAGTTTCCAAGTTAACAAAGTCTTCTAACTTGTGTACATTATTTTCTACCTCGCATTGTTTCATACAGGATCTGTCCAGCTTGAGGATGACTGGTTTTGCTAAGGAAAAAGGGGGTTTATATCACCTAGTGATTAGTCATGTTCAACATATGCCTCAATCTATCTCCAGTTTAGCAGCTCATACTTCTCAACATTCCAACTATGACCTACGGCATCACAGGCTTGGGCATATATCCAATGCAAGAATGTCCAAGATCCCACAAATTACTTCTCAAATACCTTGTAACAATTTACATATATGCGATGTTAGTCCTCTAGCAAATTAAAAAGAAATGACCATTTCCTACAAGTGAATCAATATCAAACAAAATTTTTGATTTAGTCCATTGTGACATTTGGGGTCCATTTAGTGTGCATTCTTTCAATGGTTATAGATTTTTCCTTAGTTGGTTGACGATTATTCCAAATGCACATGGGTTTTCATAATGCAATCCAAATCTCAAATTCGTGACCATATCAAAAACTTCTACCAAATGGTCATCACTCACTTCAATACTAAAATAAAATCCATTAGATTAGACAATGGTGCTGAATTCCTCATGACAAATTTTTATCAATCACATGGGATCATTCATCAAAAAAGCTGCATAGAATCACCCCCAATAAAATGGAATAATAGATAGAAAACATCAATATATCCTACAATTATCTAGAGCACTTCTTTTCCAATACAATGTTCATCTCATCTTTCGGAGTGATTGCATACTTACTGCAGTATACATCATAAACCGCATACCATCACCCATCCTTGGCAACAAGACACCTTATGACTCTTCCAAAAGCCACCTAACTACCACCACCTCAGAACATTTGGTTGTCTTTGCTTTGCTTCCACAATAAGTGCACATAGAACAAAGTTCTCTCCTCGAGCGTCTAAGTGCATCTTCTTTGGATATCCTCTTGGATACAAGGGCTACAAAGTATATGACATACAAACCCACAAAAAATTCATCAGCATGAATGTAATTTTCTATGAAAACACATTTCCATACAAACAGTCCTCATCAAACTCACTGTCAAATTCACATGTATTTCCTATACATGAGCCCATTTTTTATCATAGACCAACAGCTCAACCACTTGCTCCACTTATTCCATAAACAGATAATCTAATTAGGCCAGATTCGGCTCCAGCTTCTAGGTCGGATGATAGCAGATTCAGAAACCCTTCAAACTCTCCTAAGTTACCAAATATTCTACAAATCTTTCATTTTCAGCTTTCTCTCAAAAGAATTAACAGAATCAGACTTCTGCCTGTTCATTTAATTGACTATCAGTGTGAGTTGCCCTCCTTTTCCACAGCAATTCAACCTTCTGCAATGTTGGTCAGGCCATGTGCATGAGGTAAACCATATTCTTTATCCAATTTTATTTCCACTAATCGTTTAGCTCCCAAACACAAAGTTTTTACTACAACACTCTCCAATACTTTTGAACCAAACTTCTATGGTCAAGCTGTTAAATTTTCCCAGTGGCAAAAAGCTATAGATAGTGAAATTAAAGCTCTTGAAAGAATAATACTTGGACTCTCATGCGTCGCCACATGAAAAACATACTATCAGATGTAAATGGGTTTACAAAGTCAAGTATAAAGCAGATGGCACCGTGGAAAGGTATAAAGCACGGCTGGTTGCTAAGGGATATACCCAACAGGAAGGCCTTGATTTTTTTGACACTTTTTCTCCCATTTCAAAATTGACTCCTGTTCGTGTGCTATTAGCTATTGCAGTAGTAAACAATTAGTTTTTTTACACCAATTAGATGTCAACAATGCCTTTTTGCATGGTGATTTACACGAGGAAATCTTCATGGAGTTACCACAGGGTTATCCTATTCATGACACCTCTTTGGTTTGTAAACTAAATAAGATCTTGTATGGACTTAAACAAGCATCTAGACAATGGTTTGCAAAGCTCACTTCCAACCTCATTTCATATGGATTTCAGCAAGCCAAGTCAGATTCTTCCCTATTCCTTCGTACTACTAGTGATTCATTCATGGTGCTCTTGGTTTATGGTGATGATAGCCTACTTGCAAGTAATAATCTCAATGAAATTCAAGCTCTCAAGGAATTTTTGGATAATCAGTTCACAATTAAGGACTTAGGTGAGTTAAAGTATATTCTTGGACTAGAAATCGATAGATCACGGAAGGGAATAATCCTTTGTCAAAGAAAATATGCTCTAGATATATTGGAAGACGATAGCTTCTCTGGCTGCAAACCTGTATCATTCCCAATGGATTCTACCATCAAGCTAAGTTCTGAAGACTGCAACTTCCTACCTGATCCCTCAGTGTACCGAATACTCATTGGCAGATTGATCTACCTCACAATCACTAGACCCGACTTATCCTATTCAGTCCAAGTCCTTAGTCAATTTATGCAAAACTACTCAGTCACATTTGAATGCAGCTTACAGGGTTCTCAGTTACATTAAGGCTACCCGGCCAAGGGTTATTCTTTCCCAGCAAGTCGGAGCTACATCTTAAAGCTTACAGTGATTGGGCAGGCTACATTTACACTAGGCGCAGCATTACTGGCTTTGTCATCTTCCTTGGTGAATCTTTAATTTCATGGAAATCCAAGAAACAAGCTACAGTTCTGCTGAAGCTGAGTACAGGGCACTTGCTTCCACAACCTGTGAGGTCCAATGGCTGATTTTTCTTCTACATAACTTAGGTGTCAATCATGATCAACTTGTACTCATGTATACTGACAGCAAGTCATCACTTTCCATTGCTACTAATCATGTTCAACACAAAAGAACCAAGCATATTTAAATAGATTGTCATCTTGTTAGAGAGAAACTACAAGCTGGTTTGGTCAAGATCATCCATGTTCCTACCCAACATCAACTAGCAAATGTTTTGACAAAACCCCTTGGTTCTGCATTGTTCAAAATGAATATTTCTCAGATAGGCAATCTCAACATACATGTCCCTTTTGAGAAGGGATCTTACGATACAGAGAAAATAGAGGAACAACTCCAGCCAAATTAGCAGATTCAGCTCCAGCTTCAACAGCTCCAGCCAAGTTTGTAGCCAAGATAGCAGCTCCCATAACAGCCAAGAAACAATTCTATCCAGTTATACATGTTTACTGTCAAGGGAATCAATTAGATAGTTTAGTTAGTTAGAATAAATACAGTTAGTTAGTTAGTTAAAACTGTTGTTAGAAGTTCATATGCAATGCTGTAACTTGTCTATAAATGTAAGCTCTTTGCAATAAGAATTCATCTCTTTCTTCTCTATTTTCTTTTATCAATTCAAAAATTCAACAGGTAGCATTTGATAGAGATGGCAACGGGGCGGGGTCGAGGATACCTCCCCCGCACCGCCAAGCAATTCCCAGCCCCGTCCCCCGTTTAAGGCGGGGCGGGG
>CAIGRP010063761.1:0-21626 GCA_903798385.1 Fraxinus cuspidata | reverse complement strand
TCCCTTTTACTTATCGCTTTTATATTTGCGCTTACTATTTGAATTAATCTATTTAGTCTTTACTTGCTTGAATTTAGATTAATTCTTCGAAAAAGTTTTAAAAACCAATTCACCCCCTCTTGGTTAACTATTCTTGGGCTTTCATCGTCTACCACCACTGAGGTTTGGCTATGTCCACAAGTAATACCCTCTTATTTGCTACTCATTTTTAATTATTTATAATTTAATTGATTATATATAATTACTACTCAAACAGAACTAGATTCTAAAGAGATACCGCTTTTTCATGAATTTATCTTGATTCGAGAACTTTTGACTCAACTTTATCCAAGTTTTGCTGAGGAAGCAACCCCATTTTTTCACCTTGAATTGGTCAAAGTATACGAATTTCTTACTTTTTCGTGGAGGATTAAATCCAGTAACTACACTATAACCATCTGTTAAATATTAACATAAAATATGTTTTTTTAATGTAATCCCATTATCCAGTTACATAGCCATTTAGCCTATCATCTACTAGCACATAGACTGAGGTTATAAGCCAAGTACAGCTAAATAGCATTATTATTATTATTTTTTTTTTTTTTTTGAAAAATAACAAATGGATATGGAGGCATAAATGACATGCTTATCTTTTTTTCTTGTTTATTTTTGCTATTATAGGTTATTCACTATTTCTCGGAAAACGTGGTAAAGGGAGAAGCCAATCTTGGGAAAGTACTTTAAAACTAGTAATTAACCTAAGGGATTTCATGAGTAACACTATTTTCCATAAAAATTGTTACGCCTCGTCACTGAAACTCAAGTCAAAACATCACGTAGCAATCCACGTGAAAAGAGAAGTCAACAAAAAGTCGACTAATCAAATGTAAAGGGATCAAATGAACAGCTGAAACTATTGAGCCGAAGCACTGCATGAATGGTCAAAGCAGTACGCCGAAGCTCCTAGTCAAGGCTCTCAGCGTCAAAGAGCACCAACACGAAGCCTTCTCAAGCCGAAGCCCTTAGTTCATTCGAGGTCCCTGAAGCTAAAGCTGTCTCTAGAAAAATTTTCGTACAATTTCAAGTAATGATTGATATGACGCCTATAATAAAAAATGTCGGTGTGGCAGTCTTATTGTATATGACGGCTGGCCCGTTGTCAATGCATTTAATGTACGATAGACTTATGGATGTGAGGCTTCGGTCAAGAGAATGAGACCACGTGATTCTAATCCAACGATCACCACGTCGGCCAGAAATATATAAATAGGCAGACTTTGTACATGAAAATGGATGGTTCTTTGAACATAAAGAGAAATAATATATGAAAGCCTTCTCAATATACATTCTTGCTTGATCTATTACTGTTAGTTTGGAGATTATGTTATTTATACCTTGATTGATGATTGTTTGTTAACGCATCCATTTTAGTTGTTATTGTTGGTGCCCGAACATTTTTGTCCCGCACCGTGAAACATCTCCCTCGTTCACGTGTTCCCCCTTCACCCACCGGTTCACCAATCGCAACATGCCGGAATTTGCTTAGGTTGGCGTGAGTAGGCCTGACATCTGTTGGCCACATTGGTGTTACGTTTTTCGGGGTCAACAAAAATCATAATACGTTTACATTATGGATTACATTAAGTTTAACATTCTTCCACGTGACAGGTATATACGTCATTGATTTTAAATATGTCCATCCCATCACTAACCAAATTTCTTCCACATAGGGAGAGTGTCAAACTCCTTTCAAGCTAGAATAGCTTTAATCTTTCCACAATTACAGTTGATGGTTATCAATTAATATGAGGAAAATCCATGTTGACTAGGGAAATTAGGTGTGCAAATTCTAAATGAAGATAATGGCATTTAAGTTTCCTTTGCAAACTTTTAAGACGCAAGAGTTCATAACACATCAAACAAAAATGTTAAAAGAGATTATTTTCAGGTTTTTATTCTACTTTTTCTATTCTGTAATTCGACTTACATTTTCCTCACTCAGCACACTTTCAACTTATGGAAATCTTAATATATAAGGGTTACGATCGTTGTTCATTGCATATCAAATGCCTAGAATGTGGTACGAAGAAATGCTAAGCATTTCCTAACTTCTGTATACTCTGAAGTTGGGAAATCAAGCACTAAAGATGTACGTGGAGCCCTCTAAGAAGCGTGCATCTAAGGAATTAAGGAGCAAGTTAACAGAGAGAGAAATGATCTTCTTAAGGAACGAGAGCAGATCACAAATATCTGTCATACAAGAAAACACGTCAATGGAGAATCAAAGCTCCACTCGAGGTGGAGATAGCGAAAAAACAACCACAAGCAAATCAACGCCCAAAGTTAGGCAATTAATTCTCATTTCTATCTGTCATGATTTAAATGATTAATCTGTATTTGAAAGAGCATTTAGCAATACAAAATAGAAAGTTAGGTTCACTAGATGCCGTTGCAAAATTTCACTAGATATATAAAAAATAAGGATTACAGTATTTTTTTTTCCGATCTCCTACCTCTGTTTTTCTCTCTACTACAGAAAAAGACGATCATCCTAATACCCTTCATGTAAGAGAAAGTATTAAGACGGCTTAATACATGTGCGAACTTCTGAAAGTACGCCTAATAAGCGAACCACGATTGAGAAAAAGTGTACAAAATAATTAGCTCCATACATTGTGCGTTCATACCACTTTTCACTGGCCATCTACAATCCTCCGATTATACTAATATTTTGATCATTTCATATAACAGTTGCAACTTCGCGTCAAAGTCATGATCCATATCGTCGCCTGCATCAATATCATCACCATCAATATTGATATCATCAACAAGAAAACCTTTAAGCTTGTTACTAGGAACTTGTTCAGAAATACCGTAGAATAGCACATACTATATAGAGCAGCATGACAATGTTGTACAATAGTTTTATGACATATCAAGAGATGCAAAGGATGAATGCATTTTATGACTACTTTCAGAAGCAAAGAAAAAAAGGCACTTGACCAATTAAAAGAATTGAACATTAACATTTTGCTTACCACGTCTAACAGTAAAAGCTGAATGCTTTTACAAAAATTATCCTTCGGAAAAGTTATAAACAACTAAAGTGAAAAAACATTTACCATCTTCCTCTCATCTGATAAAACATAATATAAACAGATTAAACAACACTTATATCAGCTTCTTCTTTTGGAAATATCTCTTTAAGTAAAAGATCTGTGCAAACGATACCAGAATGCAGACTCCCAATGAAATGATACTGAAATATGCCACCCGTGCATTTGCCGCTTCACTCATAATCCACATATCAGCCTCTCTGGATAACAATTTAGCAAAAAATTGAAAAATCCCAGGAATGTAAGTAAAAAAAAACGACTGCAGTTGACCAACAAAAAAAATACATTACCTGCCCTTAAGATGCAAAATATTTTCATGGATGGCTTCCACTGCTCCTTCCAGCTTTCTCAACTCAAGCTCAACACCCTACTAGAGGTACAAAATAGGTGAATGATTTCCAGACCATCGCAATTATTGCGCACGTAATCCTATTCAAACTAATATAGGTAGTTATGTGTCAAGCACCAGTTTTCTTACTGCTAACACTCGGGAAATCACACAAATTGTAATGCCCCATCGCTGTGTATAAAGATGATTTCGAGGACCTCATAAATTAGATGGAACTGGTCTTAGGTGACAAAATTCACTTTATTTTTCCATATTCAGATGTTTTTGAATGGATGAAATCAGTATCTTGATTAACAGAGAATGTAAGATTTCAACTCTTATATTTATTAGTTCGCCTGCATCAACCGCAGATGATAAGCTGAAAGGACTGTTATTGCAAGAGATTTTCCACACACTGTTGCATACTTCATTATTTAAGCAACTTGTTTTCCAGGAAAAGGTATGGTAGGTATTTAGAAATTAGACTTCAAACAGCAGTACAATTACGAACTCGAAGATCTTACCTCAATTTTCTCTTTTCTTGCAACTGACTCCCAATCTTTTGCTGCAATACCCGTCTTCCAGTCGATGTTAGCACTTATTTCACCACCTCCTTGATTATGGCTATCAATCCAGAAGCATGCCACGTAGTTCCCAGCCTCTGTAGTTGTAAATGCAAATTCACCGTGTGTCACATTTTCATTGTGATGAAGGGTCTTCCCATATGGTGATTGAACCTACAAGAATAAACTGCTATTTCGATTCCACTTGAAAGAAAGAAAGCAATCCTCGTCATTTGTTATAATTCAATGGTTAAAGTTGCAAGTCCTAGAAGACTGTCGATGTCATTTATCTTGACATAGAAAAATACTTAATAGTCATTCTCAGCTCAAGTCCAACCAAAAGAAACACCACAGACATGGGAAAGACAGGAGAGACTTGCAAATTCATATGAAAATTAGAATATCGAACCAACAACCAAGGAATTTGCAATGCAATCATTTAAGGCTGTTCTCTTTACCATTTTCAAGGCGTTTTCTGTTCGACTTTTCAAAATAGTGAAAACGCGTTCTCTTTCCCATTTTCGAAAACGCGTTTTGAAAGTAAGTTAAAAATTTACAAAGAAAACTCAAAACGACAAATTTGTCGTTTTGGGTGTTTTCAGTTATAATCAAGTCAAAATTTTTAAAACGCGTTTTGAGTATTTTCAAATACTTGCATTTACATAATATGAGCTTGTCCTGCTAAAAAAGGGGTTCGGGCCACCGATTTATAAGTCAAAATTTTCAAAACGCGTTTTGGGCGTTTTCAAAACAATTTTTCAAAATGCAAAAAAAAAAACACATTTTCAACAAACTCAAAATAGACACTCAAAACACAAAATCAAAAATGAATTCAAAACACAAAACTGAAACACAAAGAGAACGGCCTCTTAACTTCCCAAGAACCTTTAAATGAAGTTCGATGATGCCTTCAGGAACTTCAGCCACTCAAGTCCCATAAACATAGGCAGTAAAGCAGGTCTACTCTCTTCCACATGCTAAAAGTTATCTTCACTGAGGAGGAGAGAATTATCTCTTCCTTTCCTTTTCCCAATAATGTGCTTCAAGGGATATATGTGGAAGAGAATCAGACTAAAAACACAGTATGTGATCAAAGATTCACTTATCAAGAAATAAGGTTCTTTTGAGTGAAATCATTTGGTTTTGCTATTGCTGCCTCTGTGCCATAAAGATAATTTGTTTCAATTTTCACGCAGATTAAAAAATGTAAATAGTTGAAAATATAATTTTTTTTCCTTAAGTTTTCCCTAATATTCTCTGTACAAAATCCACCATTTTGCTCATTAATAAATCCACCAGAAAATTCACAAATTTATTATTAAATTAATTTTCAGAAAATTTCCCAAATTCGCAGGTAAACTATTCATTTTATACACATACAAATACGTCAAATAAATTACATATATGAATACAACAACATCAACGTATGCATGGACAAACACTCACCTTAACGGCGATGGTGGGATTAGGGGGGGCACGATCGTCGGAAATGACGACGTAATGAGCCAAAACGACAATGTTGTTCTGGATTTCCTCCGAGACGCACTTGTTCCCACTCGCCGGCATAGTCAACCATATGGCTTCGCCATGTTGTAAAACGCACACCAATGTTAAAAGGATCCCCGCGCGCACGATAGAACCCGCCACCGTCATTTCTCTATCCGTATTAATTCTCTTCGTATATCTTTGTATAGCTAACAAGGATCTCTCTTGGAATCAAATAGCATTTTATTTTTGGACAAAATATAATTATAATAATCTCCAATACTTAAAAAGGTAATTAACTAATTATATTTGCACTACATTTTAATTGCATTTATGATTTCTAATCTTTGTTCATTATAGTAATTATATCATTCTTATCATCAAATTTTTCATTAGTAATAATGCATTTTGTATTTGATAACAATTTTGTCCAAAAGTCCTTTGAAATAATGTAAAACGACTTTTTTTCATTTATATTTTAAAAAATAAATAAATAAAAGTCCGAAAAAAATATTTTTTGCTCATTTGAAAGCATAAAAATAAAATATTTTAGTATAAATTATTATCAAAGATATATCAAAAACAATTGTGGTAGTAATATAATCCCCATACTTAAAAAGGAAAGGAATGATTGAGGAGAAATTTTGAAAGACGGTGTTAACCTCATTGGTTTTGTACAATTTTCAATTCATCCTTCAAATATTATTAAGCCCCATTTGAGCAGCTATAATTAAGTTGTTGGAAAAATGTATTTTATAATAATGATTTTTTTTAAGAATGCGTTATTAAAAAAGAAGGAAATTTTTTGAAATTATGCATAATATTATCTAATTGGAGAATGTATAGTTAAAAAGAAAAGAGAAAAATCCATTTTGAAATAAATGGAGCGCAAACATGGGCTAAAATTGAACAAATTTTATAACATACTATTCAACATTATTGAATTTACAATCATTACTTTCATTTAGAAATCATTTTCAAAGCACAATAAGTTGATAAGTATTTTTATCTTCCATAACATATTCAAAGCATATCTAGAAGATTAAATAAAAGTACAAAATTTATTCGTTTTTCTAGTTCTATTTCTACGTAATTTTTACAAACTATAAACCGACCCTTACATTTTATTTTTCTGGCTTTGACAAATAGATTATAATGGGGGCCTAACAATTCTCATCTGTCAATATTTTATATTTGTAGAGTTTTGATGGTGGATACTTTTTTCGATGTAGATATCATTTTGTCCAAGTTTATTTGATTCCAAAATTGGAATTTCAACTTTTTTATATACATTTAAATAATTATCTTTTCTTCAACAAAAGAGAGTGGATGTAAAAAAAATAAAAATAAAAAATATTTAAAAGCATTTGATACAATCCGTATTTGCACTTAATAAAGTCAATATATTCTCACTCGATACCCACTTAATGAAATATATAGTTGATAAGTGTTTTTTATCTTTTGTAATATATTCAAAGAATATCCAGAAAATTAAATAAAAGCACGAAATTTATTTTTTTTTAGTTCAATTTCTACATAATTTCTTCAAGGAAAATACATAAATCAGGTGTTCTACTATATTCAATTCTATTTTGAAGTGACAAAGTTTAAAAATTCAAAAGTCGTGTGGTAAATAATGTGTATATGTATAAATAGATTTTAATTTCTAAAATCTAGCATTCGATTACACATATTTCCATTCCAAACAGGACTCCATTTTAAATGGTGGCGATTGAACAAAAAGAAAATTACAGAGAACTCGTTGAAGCAAATAACATCGATTCCCATTGCTAGAATATGGTTAATTGAAATCAGCCGAACGATTGAGGTCACAAATTGGAAGAAGTCGGTACTGTGTACTAGAAGATCGAAAAAAGATAGAATTTACAAAGTATTCGCTAGAGCAAATAACTTAGATTCTCACCGTCAGAACTTGGTTAATTGAAATTGACCAGATGATTGTGGTCAAAATTGGAAGTTGTCGGCACGGTGTATTAAAAGATTGAACAAAGAGAGAATTTATAAAGAACTCGTTGGAGCAAAGAAGTTCGATTCTCATCGTCGAAGTGTGGTTAATTGAAATCCGTCTGACGATTGAGGTCACAAATTGGAAATTATCAGCACTGTGTATCAGAATTTTTTATGGAAACAGAAACAATTAGGATCGGAAAAACTAATAGCTCGTGATCGATTTTCTTGAATTTGTGACATGTAAACTATGCACTGGATATGTGACCTATTATATGTGACATGTGATATTGATCCAATGACATGTGACTAGTTCTCTTGGATCTGTTACCTATATGACCTGTGAACTTTTACATGTGACCTATAACATATGAACTGTGAATTGTGAACTTGAATCCATGATCTGTTATCAGTGCATAAAGATATGTGACATGATAAGTGACCAGATAGTTTTGATCAATGACTCGTGGTGTGTGACCTGTGACATGTAGAATGTGACATGTAAACATGATTTGTGACATCTTACGTTCGATCTATGACCTATGGACATTTATTTGTGATCAATGCACAATGACCTATGACATGGTCAATGTGATTCATCACTACCAACGGTAAATATTGACACGGTATTTGATATGCAGTCTATGAACATGTAACCACCACCACCTCACAAACCACCACAAAAACCTCCACAAACTACCACTTAGATCGCTGCATGCAGTGGCGAAGCCATTGTCGTCGTGTAAGACGCTCTGAGTTCATCGCGCATAGCGGCGCTCAATTCTTCGCCCACGCATTGTCGTTGCAGTAGCAATTTAAGTTCGTCATGTACAGTGGCAAACTGAGCGTCCTACCGTCGACGCTTACAGCAACGACTGGCCCGATGAAGAACAAAAAATGGTCGATGAAAAAGATAGCAGAGAGGGAATGGAGAAAGAAGGGATAAAAAATGAAATAGATTTGGATAAGGGCTGGGTGGTGGGTAGACTAATTTAATTTTATAATATTGTTATTTATAATTAGAAAATTGAATTATCACCTGATTTTTGTACAAAAAAAAATTGAATCTTATTCTTTAAATTAAAATTAAAAATACAGGTCCTGCTATAATTTCCAATTTTATTTTTTTTTCTGATTTTTACAAATAGACTATAATGGAGCCTAACAATGATTGACCGCGTTTTGATGTGGATTTTTGGTCATTTGTCAACAATGCCCTTAGTCAATCTCCTTTTTTTTTTTTACGTAGGAACCCGCAGCCGCTACCCATCAGTGGAGGCCCGACCACTGTGAGTGCGCACTAAGTAAACCTCACTCCATGTGTAGTAGCTTGCAAATCACACAAGAGATATAAACCGCATTAGACAAATCAGATGCGACGGACTCGATCGAAGAAGTATTGGCAGGGAATTCGAACTCGTGACATTTGGTCTCCACGTTCACCAACTCTATCAATCTTCTTAATCTAACTTTGTTTTGTACATTCCTTTAATCATTTAGTTAGTGTATCTATATCATTAATATATAATTAATTGAAAATTTTCAATAATATAAAAAGGTAAGATGAAAAGATATACTTGAATGCAACAAATCCCACCAAATTTTTTATTACATATTACCTCTCCACTTTCATTTCCCATAGTTAATCTCCACCCCCACCCCCCGGGGGCCTTCTCTCACACTCTCACTATCTCTTCTTCCCTAAAAGTATTTTGATAAGAATAAAATTTAAAACTAGCTTTTGGTAATTTCTTACCAATTTTTTTTAGTCACCATCTTCTTTTGATTTTCACATGATTATTAGAAGAACGATGCATATCTCCAATGATACAAAATCTAATCTAATCAAATCAAATCCAAATGAATCAAATATGTTGACTTGGATTTAGGCAAACCAAAGCAAGATGCTAAATGTGTCACTACTTTTGATAAATTAAAAGAGATATAACTTTTTTATATTTTGCAATTTTGTATATATTCAATGAATATAAGTTAAGCAACGATTTTTGCAATCTAATATTTACACGTGTATAATTTACTTTTAAAATTGAGTTTGCATACTTATATTCAAATAAATCATATAAGAATTTGGTTACATCAAAGTAAGAATTTTATAATATGTTTTGAAGTTGCCAGTCACAATAAAGCTCAAAGGGGAAAAAAATTCAATTTAATGTATTTGAGTATACAAGTTGTTTATTCATATATATTCTTTTTAACAATTTTATTTTTTTCTTTAACAATGTCAATTACTTTTAACAACTTTCAAAAACAGTATTAATACTTCAAAAATATTATGCATATCATTCATCTGATATATAAGGCATGCAACGCACGTACATATTACTAGTTGTATAAAAGTGTGGAAAGGTATTTTATGGAACAATAATGCCCTCAATAGTTTTTCATATTTCCTTATTCATCCTTTAATTAATACTTTTTAACTATAATTTTATAATTTAATGTTATATGCCTCTTCATTACCAAACCTCGGGTAACTTTTGCTCTACCAAATTACCCATAGCCCCCATTTGCTGCAACTAAAAATCAAGATTTAGTAGATTTTGATTAAAATGAAACGTGTTTTTGACAAGTTAAAAAAGTTGTGGATAACATGAATGCGTGATTAAAATTAAATGTTAATTTTGACTTATATTTTTCAGTTTTTTTTAGCTACACCTATCAAATGCGTGGTCTTTGCTGTCCAGAAATGCCCATCTATTTTGACACTCTTACATAAACTATAAACATCTCAATTAAATTGACTCCAATCATGTGATAGTAATCTAGAAATGTTATATTGGTTGTGTTAAATAAGGCCATAACATTGTTTTTCCAAATATCATTGGTCACGAGCTTTAAGCAAAATTTCATATTGGACATCAAATTTCATTTCGCATTAAGTAGCCGACCGACTATGCAAAAGCACATACACTAGGAAAAATACATGTTCTCGAAATGTAATTTTGAAACTCAAAAAGAAAAAAGGAAAGGAAAAAAAAAAGTCGAACTATCATAACTCATTAATAGTTGTCCTTTCCGTGTCCTCCAACCACCAATCAATCCGATAGTTTGATGTCTTATTCGCTCACCTTTTCTCTTTATTCCACACATCCAGGTTTATCTTTCCCACTCGTGCCTTTTTGACTCAACCACGGACCTAGCATTTTCCTCGGCACGGCCAGTAATTTTTATCAAAATTTACCTATATATATTTTTATATTGATATTCAGTTCAACTCACTTTACATCTACGTTTTCGTAGTTATAACTAAACATATTTTGGAAAGAAAGTACAATAATTCATATAATGGTCCAATTGTGGGTGGACAAGTTGTTGATAAAATTAGTGTTGTCACAAAGGTGCTTTCTTTTTTCAACGGTCATCTACGTTAATGGACACTTTCTTAAATGTTGGGGCCCATGGTTAGAAACAGATCGCTTTATGGCCATCTCGCGTATGTGCTCGCATTCAACTTCAACTCATCATGCATATCTTGAAGTAATTTACCATAGTATGAAGTTCGGAATTGTTGTTTGAAGTCGAACATGCAGAGTTACCATCCCAACCCACTATATCTTCAAAGCTAGTTGTACAAGCAAAATTGACAACCACTCGTCATCAAAATTTGAGCCTTTAATATAAAAAAAACAATTTTTAAAATGAATGAATGTGACGTAGTCAAGCAGAATGTTGTCAACCAAATGTTGTTAACAAAAATTGTATAGGTAGCATGATTCATATCTTTTCGGCCCGAATATGCATTGACGCTCATATGATTTCCTTGATGATCGAGCCACCCCAAGTGTTTAAGCTTATTTTTACCCAAAAGCTTAGACGTATTTGATTTTGTTAAAATTTTGATTTTTCGTAGATTTTAATAAAAATTGACGTGTGGTTGAAAAATTGATAAAAGTTGTGAGTCCCACGAGACTTATTATTAAAATTAATTATTGAAATTAACTTATAATTTTATCAATTTTTTTTAAAATAAAACCAAGAAAAGCCTTGTTAATATGGTTAAAAGACTACTTAAATCTATTTAACTTTTAAAATTACAAAACTCATGCTTAAAATATTTAGCCGTTGGCCTTAAAGTGGAACTTTATTATTTCACCAAAGAATTCTGTGACAAATGTGTTGAAATAACATCACCTTGTGTGATTTCCAATACTGCTGTACACACTTTTTCTTCACAAAACACCAAACCAGCCCACCACTCACCCACTCGCTCCAAGAAAAAGTGGAAAAAAATTAAAAAATGGAAGCCCTTATCTCCGAATTCACGTTCCTCTCAGATCAGGCACTCCAGGATAAGAATTTTGATCCATCTAAAATTGAAGATCTGATGAAACTCTTTGAACTGGAGGCTTACAAGGCATGGGCCGCCGTGGAGCTTGAACAGGAAAAAGAAGTTGAAGAATCTGAGAATTACATGTATGAAGCTGAAGGGTATCTCGATTCAGTCATGGAGAGTGCCATGGAAGAATTTCTCCGTTTCGAGGAGGAAATGAATAGGATCTCAAACGAGGAATATGAAAGTTTGGTTAATGTTGCTGAGGGTGCAAGAAGAATGGGAAATTCTTTGGAAAAAGCTGCTACTTTTGCTTCAAATAAGTATATTGAAGCTGCTGTTAATTCAGCTTCTGCTTCAATGAAATCAGCAATTAAGGCGATTTCTTCTAAAGCGAAGAAGGTTCATCCTTTAATTTCTTCCAATTCCCATGAGAAATTGGAGTAGATTTGTTGAACCCTCGATTTGGTTTACTGTTCTTGATTATTATTGTAACTTGTTTTAAGACTTATGAAATGATAAAATTTCAGTACTTTTACCTCTGAATATGCTTATGGAACCAACTTGATACTTATTGATAATAGTTTATGATTTTTATAAGTATTATTCGGCTAAGATAAACTTCGATCTATTGAAAAATTTAGTTGAAGTAAATCGTCTGCATAATGGCCCTTTCCAAATATATTTTCGAATATATATCGAAAATTGAAACTCGCTCTAATAAACTTTGTCGAATTGTTCTCGTTACAAAAAACTGATTGTTCGCGTGCAAATGAATAGGCATGGTCATGTTCTCTGGTTTACGAGCATCAATTTCCTCGCATCGACCAGAGAATGACCCCTTGTAGCACGACTTAGCTTTATCGAAGTTCATACAAACATTTTGTGTAACTTTTCATACGTCCCCCTTATTATACTTGTATATCTCATATACAGATAATTGAATTTGAGCGATTAGTGCAAACGCATTGCTATGTATGTTCTCTTATTTACATAATCACTTGCCTCGCCTTCACTGGAGAATGACCCTTAAATGTTGAGGCCCCCACCCCATGTCATTGTCCAAGTGGCTTTGGTCTAGGGTTGGGCCTGCTTCTTTGAGCACCCTAGGTGTCACATAAATAGATGTTACTTTGGTTACAATAAAGTAATGATTGATTATATTTGAACCACAATTTTTATTTCATATACCACATTTTAATTGTAGTTAAACTTCTAAATTATGTTCATTATAGCAATTACTTCTTTAACTTTTTCGGTCGAATTCTTTTCTTCAACCTTCCATTAATTAGTTCGTCTCACCTTTAATGATGATTTATATCAAAATATTTTATTTTCATGCCTTGAAATGAGGAAAAAATATTTTTTCACATTTTTTATTTTTTTTTAAATATAATGAAAAAATAAATTGTTTTACATCATTTTAATGGACTTTTGAAAATAAAATCGTTATCAAATACAAAATATGTCGAACTCTAAGCCCCTGACATTGTATATATTTGAGTTTAACTAGGGTTGGCAAAAAAACCCGCCCCGTGGAGAATAAAAAAATAAATTAACTATAAAAAAATAATTAATTAAATGAAAATTAAAAAAAAAACAAAAAAACAAAAAAAAAGCAAACGGGGCAAGCCCACCCCCCGCCCTGCCCCTTCTAAGGCGGGGAGTGGCCCATTGCCAACCCTAAGTTTAACTCAAATCATCCATGCTTATTTTTCTTTTACATTATAAGAATTTGTATAATTTTAGTGCATCTAGCAAAATTTCCAATCTTTAAAATTGGACTTTTCAAATTTCAATCCTTAAGTTTTAGCAAATTACAATGCCTGATGCATGACATTTTTTGTTCTCTTAATTAATTTCATGGATGCTAATTTGCACAAGTAAGATGCACGAGCTAATTTTTGTAAGCGGCTGGCAAAATAATACCTAGCCCACTCTTTCATACTTATTTTTTATTATTATTATTTTAAATTATATATTCCAATTTAGTCCATGTTCGATTGAAATTAAAATTAGATTTTTAGTAAATTTGATAAAAGTTGATTAAATGTATAGTTAAAAAGTTATGGATCACATAATATGCGTAGTTAAAATTTCTTATTAATTTTGACTTAAATTTAAATTTAAATTTAAATTTTTACCAAACATGGGTCTATTGTATCCAACCTTTTCCTTTTTTTTTCCTTTTCAATTTCAAATTTTGAAAGAAAAAAAATCCTTTCTTTTAGTTACGCACCAATCCTAGAAAAAAGGTTTTTGGATAATGCCACTTGTATATCATTTTGTCTACATTATGTTGACGATATCATTGTTGTCAAGCAATGGTTGATTGATTTTTTTTAAAATTGTCTAATAATTTACTGTCACGTGACAGAGTATAAAATTTAATGTATATCATGATGTACACCAAGTATGATTATCAAATTTTGGTCGAATGCATGACAAAGTTACCAAGAAAGTTGTGCCAAATGTATGAAAAAGACGACTCTACCCCACGACAATTTGTTTGAAAAATATAATCATTTTTTTTTAATTTCATAATTAAGTGAATGAATTCCTATGATTTTCATTTATTTTTCCAATTTTCAAAATGTTCTTATGAAAATAAAACCACGGCGCTTTGAAGGTCTAATTTTAAAAAGTGAACTCGGATTTGAGAATCACATGTCGTGCATAACCCGTAATGAATGGATAAGATATCGACGTTCTCGCATTACTTAATTTATCGATTATTAAGTCAAGTTGCTTGTGCTTTCCTCTACACGTTAAAGCATCATTCAATATCACGAAACCTCTCAATCCAATAAAATTGGAAAAAAAAAACATTTAGAGGAAAGGATGAAATTTAACAAATATTTAACACCATAGTTATCGAACTCGGCCTAATCAAGCGGAAAAAATTATAATAATAAAATAAAATATCTTGCTTGCACTATTTTTCCCCAATTTGCGAATATCCGGATCGTTGGCCCAAATTCTTGACATAAGAAAGTCCAAACCAGAACAGCATACCCACACACCCATTCGCCATAGCTGTACCTTATTCAGATTCACGTGGAGATGAGGCTTCATTGAGGTGGCGCGCCCTCATTCTTACCTTGTCATCTACTGCTAATCCATCTTTATCAAAAACCCTTTTTCCTTTTTTTCTTTTGTACCCCCAATTCTCCAATTTCTTTCCAACTTCAAGCGAAGAACCTCTCTTAATTTCTCTATCCAGCCATGTCTGAGGTACTTGTAATGCCGCTACTGTTAAATTCATATTATTTTAATCCAGCAATTTCACTCTCTGTTTTTTTTATAGCGATAATGTAATTTCGCTTGCTGACTTTACTTCGATTCTATTTTTTTATTTTTTGTTTTTGTTTTTTTTTTTTGGGTTGGTTAATTGATTCGGATTGATGAATTGTTTACGACTGATGCACTAATGATGTTAATATTTATTTTTATTTTTTTGGATTATCCAGGAGACTAAAAATACTCCACCGCGGACAACAGGTTTTCCCTTTTCAATTTGAAGTATATGTTTGTGTTTTTGTGTGTGTATCATTTTCTGATGAATAAACTGATGGGCTACTGAAAATCTGCAGTGTATAATTGTTTAAAAAATGTACTTACGCCACATATCCCGCAGAGTGTGAGGTTTTTATGAAATGCCTCAAATCTTGCTCCTTTACTGCCATTTTTTACTAATGTGTGCTGATATCTTCTTTATTAGTATAAGCCTACATCTTAAACAACCATTGTGATCTGCATTACTGCATATAATTTCTGGAGATTTCATTTGTTAATTTATTGCCTAAAAAAGTTCACACAAGCTGCTGTTTCAGAAGAGAAGTCCAATGCAACTGAGAGTAAAGCTTCTACTGGGGCTACCTCTGTGGAAACACAATCAGGGGAGAGATCAACCCCTGCTTCAGTTTCTGGGATGCCCAATCCCTTTGATTTCTCAGCTATGACTGGATTACTCAATGTACTTTCTCATCACCCATATCCTGTTCATGTTGATAAATTACTTGCATGTTGATATGCTCTTCCCATTCTGACGAAAGGCGATTTCGCTATGGGATACAACCAATGAATGTTTTGCTTTAACTTGTATTATTTCGCTGAAGAAATGGAGAAATAGATGGAGCAGGCAAACAAAAAGTATGTGGTTTATAATGTGACAAAATATTCTTGTATGCATGAGAGTGACATTACCAGCATACACAGTAAATGGTTCTCTTTGCAACACTTTTAGGTCATTTATTTTATTTTGTATATTTTCTTAAATTCTTTACACTATGCCTATACAGGACCCAAGCATCAAGGAATTAGCTGAACAGATAGCAAAAGATCCTTCATTTAATCAGATGGCAGAACAGCTTCAGAAAACCTTTCAAGGCGCCGCAGTTGAAGATGGTGTCCCGAACTTTGATACACAACAATACCATTCCACAATGCAACAGGTTATGCAAAATCCTCAATTTATGAACATGGCTGAGCGGCTTGGTAACACATTGATGCAGGTATCTCTCTGTTCAATATCCCCCGAGTTTCTGGTGAATTATTCAGAAATGGCTTAGAGTTGGCAAGTGAATTATTGCTCTTTTTGTAAAGGACCCGACCATGTCTAGCATGATGGAGAGTTTTACAAATCCAGCTCATAAAGATCAGCTTGAAGAACGAATGGCACACATTAAAGAAGATCCATCGTTGAGACCTATTTTGGAAGAGATAGAGAATGGTGGTCCAGCTGCTATGATGAGGTCATAAAAGCTTAACTTTTATTTTGAGTTGCCTCAATTATGACATTTACAGGATTAATGTCATATGAAATACTGTGATATATTCGAT
This sequence comes from Fraxinus cuspidata, assembly GCA_903798385.1. Lineage (NCBI taxonomy): Eukaryota > Viridiplantae > Streptophyta > Magnoliopsida > Lamiales > Oleaceae > Fraxinus > Fraxinus cuspidata. The sequence goes on along the minus strand of CAIGRP010063761.1, from coordinate 5,048 downwards.
TTAAAATGAACATCCATTCCTCGGGACTTGTCAGCATTTGGCTAACTGAATTGATTGATCCAAAAGTACTTTCTCCTCTTGGTCTATCTTTCTGGTTTATAACACAATTTATGGAAATGGAAGATTGCTTATATTAGTTGCTTGGCTGTTTGAATTTTATGAAACGATGAAAAAATAGAGCACCTTAAAGGGAAACTTGACAGGTCATGATTAGCTAATCGGCCGTTGAGAATGTCTACAAATCCTCTTAGGCTTATGCTTATTTTATGGATATTTGTGTTTGTAACTGTAAATGCATTGTTCTTGGCATGTCCATGCAAAAAATGTTTGTGAAGAAATTTATAGATGCCGTGTACTCCCATCTGTGGCTTTAGGGATGAAACAAATCCCAGTAAAAGTTATAGAAATCAAGTATTTGAACTGGATATTTATGCTGAGTAAATGACCTTGTCCACATCATATTTAGAAATTTCAATCATTTTTCTAGAATCTTAGAAGGAACTTTTGATATTAAGTGTCCTTTGGTGATTGTAGAAGATCAGATGAAGAAAATGCTTGAACATGTATTATTTTCACATTCTGCAGCAAGATCCACCAAGTATAAGTCAATTGGATTTTTGTATATCCCTGCTCTCTTGCGCATTAACCATTCCTTTATATTAAAGAATGCTGATTTTCAATAGAAATATATTTTCCATTGCTGATAGTTATCTCTTAATTTATTTGGATACAAAGAAACTATAGGATTTATTAAAATCATTAGTTGTTTTCTTTTATACATCATTTCTTTTCTAGTATCTCGTTGACAACATTTTCTTCATGGTGTCCTGTTGACATCAGTTCTTCTTCTACATATGGATCATGTTTCTTGATTATTGATTAGTATGTCCTTAGATCAATATGAAGTTATGACATCATAGCTAGGACAATTCCAAGTTCTTTTAATTAATTTATTATGTTTTGAATTTTCTTAGTATTTTTGTTGTTGAGCTGATTTACTTCTCAATTTCACTGTACTTAAAAGGCGTTTTTGTCTCTCAGGTACTGGAATGATAAAGATGTTCTCCAGAAGTTGGGTGAGGCAATGGGATTTGCTGTGGGAGGTGAAACTGCCACTTCTGCTGAAGATGCTGCCGGAGAAGATGAAACGGAGGAAGTAAATGAAGAGGAATCCATTGTTCATCACACTGCTAGTGTTGGTGATGTGAAGGTACATTTTAAAGCTAATTGGTGCTTAGTGGTGAAATTAAACAATAAAGCATTGGATGCTGGAAAACAATTTAACAACAGAATTTAATTTAAAATTTTGAAGTTTACTTGTATATTTCCTTCCTAGTCTTCTAGTTTAGGTTAATTTTGCAGTGAATTTGATAAAATTTCTTTCAAATATACTCCACTTGCTTTTTATGGAATAAATAGGGCTTGAAGAAAGCGCTAGTGGATGGTGCTGATAAAGACGAAGAAGATTCTGAGGGAAGGACGGCGTTACATTGTGCATGCGGATATGGTGAGGTATGTGTGATCATACATATCAAGTCATGTTTTTGACCTTTCCTCTTCAATTTCTTGGGAAGACAAATTCGGTGCATCAATATTTTTGTATATTGGAAATATATTCAGCCCAAGTTTGACTCCCTTCAAAAAATAATTTATTTCTCATAATCATTTTGAACCACACATTCACGCATTAAAATATTTTGCATGTAAACCTTAAACTTTTCCTCATTTTTTAACCACACATTCTCCGAAAAATTACTATCCAAAACATCATTTTTACACAATAATGGCCATCAAATAGAGGGGCTCAATATTCCCACAATATAAGAGATGATTGGTTCATCCCAGTGGATATTTCTGGTTTGTTCCATCCCAGTGGCCATTTCTGGTTTGTTCTCCAGCCAGTAGTTTCTATCTACTTATAGTTTCATTGTCCCTTATGGTACTTTGTCAATGTATTCTCCCTTCCGTAGCAATCTTCTCTTTCAGTTTTTGTTGCACTATCTATCACTTTTACTTCATCGTTATATCTTTTACTTTCTTCTTGTGTACCTGCCCTTTTATTCTCTTCTTCTTTATGTTTCTTTTTAATTTCATCCACTTAGGCGGGAGGGTGTTGAAGTTTTGAGTAAACTTAGTTTTTTTATTTTTCTTAGATGTACCCTAATTCTTTTTAGCACATTTGTTCAATTTCAGTTCAATTGTGCTCAAGTTCTTCTGGAGGCCGGTGCTAAGGTGGATGCTTTGGATAAGAATAAAAACACTCCTCTCCATTATGCTGCTGGATATGGCAAGAAGGACTGTGTTGAGTTACTTTTGAAGAACGCCGCTTCTGTGTAAGTTTCCTGTGTGCAAAATTTTACTGCCATTTGCAGGTTCAGTAATGATAACTGTTTCGTCCTGCTTTGTTATCTTTCTGTAGCACTCTTCAGAATTTGGACGGCAAGACACCCATTGACGTCGCTAAACTAAACAATCAAGACGAAGTACTAAAACTGCTTGAAAAGGACGCATTTCTGTGAATTGGAAGATGGCTAGGCACCCGCAAACAATCTTCTTTGCTGCGCTATAGGGTGTGATATTATTATGCCTACGTATTTTCATGAACGCGAGATTCTTGATGTGCCAACTTGTTGAAGCTTTTATAAGTCGTGTTTACTATAATTACATTTGTGGGTTTTTTTATACTTCATTTACATAAACCGTATATCCAGGATTGTTTTACATTTGAGTGTTTACATGAGGTGGATTTGGATGCTACCTGACATGTAAATGTAATGTATGAACGACAATAAATAATGTAAACGTAAAGAATCGTCAGTTGCTGACATGAAACTATAAAACTTTATTGAAACTTGAAATAAATGACATGTATCATTTGTTGACTATTATGTTTTCGATTTTCAACCATCCAAGTGACAAAATTAAATGAAGTTACCTGATTGAAGTCGCATTGTAGTTATTTAATTGTACAAAATTAGATTATCCAAATTAACACTGAACCAAAGAGATGGGTTTGGAGCATTTGTGCTGCCAGACGAAATGACATGGTATTGTGCACTCTCGAGTACCAATTTATAATGTATGATGATGTTTTATCTTAAACGCGTGCATTTGAAATTGGCATGATCAGTTAAGACTTTTAGATATTTAAAAAGTTTGGGTATGTAAATGTAGGCTTTTTTAAGACTATAAATGTTTAGGTGTATTTAATATTGACGTTTCAATCATACTATTGAATCAAGAGTACTTTAAAAATCCTTAAAAGTAATTGGAATATTTAAAATGTCAATAATTTTTATAAGTCTCTATGATACTAACTTTTGAATAAAAAATTAACTCTTATTTAGTCTTCATTATTTTTAAAATATATTTTTCTTTCTCTTATTTTTAACTACACATTCTCCAACAAAATAGTATTATACGCAAATCCAAAATATTTCTTACGAGAAAAAAATGAGGCTCAAACGTGCTCAGTAATTTCTCTCATTCACCCTCAAGATTTTGAGAGATTTAACAAAAGGGGAAAAAAGTCTTTTAATGTATTTTTTTGTCATTTTAATATTTCTTTTTACTCTCTTTCTACGAATTGTAGGATCACAATTTTAAAAAAATAATATTTTTTGTTGTCTTATATTTGTTCTCTTCCTTTTCTTCTCTCTATTTACTTTTTCATCATCGTTCTCCCTATTTTCTACCCAAAAATTCAAATTGTAATTAAATTTTTTTTAACACTTTTCTCTTTCTTTTATTTTTTATCCATTTTTTTTTATGAAAAGATCAATTTGTAATTAAATTTTACAAGATTTTATGACCAAAAAAATACTAATTTTAATTGATTTTTTATATATGGATTGGTTGTTTACATTTTAAAGGTATGACATATTGATAATATTGATCATTATAGATTTATTTATTTATTTCATTAAAGAATACTGAAATATTATATAAGCGGAAGGTGCGGCAATGGCGAAGGTGTAGGGTCGAAATTTGGACGAAAGAGAGACACGATGAAGTAGAGTAACTCTAATTTTAACTATTTGACAGTGGCATCGTTCTGCAGATCATTTGTGTTGTGTATGGGAGGATTTAAGACGTCTTATACCACAGGATTCAAGCATAGAATGAAGAGTATAGAACTCACCACCACCATCAAAATATAGGGTACATATTTTGGCATTGAATTAGGTTTCAGCTTGCTTCTTAAAAATTGGAATTAAGGTAGTAACATCAGATTTCAAATGAAGTAGAAATAGCAATATAAATTTCGTTAATAAGTAATAACAAAATCCATCTCTATGGTGTAGAGACGCCCGCGACCCCAAAAATATGTGTAGAGGATGTCAAGAGGTCCTCGACTTCTAACACTAGAATCACCAAAGGAGAATCGGTAGCTCTTATTATTTTAACAAGAATGACAATTGAAATAAGAGGACATCCTAGTGGACAGAGACATCAGTTCGGAATGTAAAATAAGACCTTGTTTGATCTCCTTTTTTTAAAAAATACATTTTTCTCTTTTTTTTTTTCCAATTACACATTCTTGAATAAAATAATATTACACGCAATCCAAAAACTTTTCCTTCATTCTTAACCACACATTCTCAATTAATTTACAATTTCAAAATGCATTCTAATCAAAAAATGAGGCTCAAACATGCCATAAACTTTATAATCTTGAGAGATGGGTGACCTAGCCATTTGTGTCGCAGGATTGAGGAGGGAGCAGCCAGGGTGTTGGAAGTGGATGAGAGTGGAAGAGGGAGGAGATCGACAATTTATAAATGTCATCAATGTTCTAACTCCGGATGATAAGATTGGATGAAAGGATTTCTTGTTTGCAAATCCTTCAAGTTAAAAGAATGGGAGAAGTATTCAATCGGGATGGAATTTGTTGTGACTAAAAATTAGAGGCTGCCACCCAACTGGAGCTGTGGGGCCACTCGTAATCAAGACGCCTCGGCTATTTCTACATTGGCCGAGGCCATTGTCCGAGACGCCTCATGGATTTGAGGCTCTGCTCCTCAGCAGTCCACATGCAAAGATTGAGT
>CAIGRP010063754.1:0-14002 GCA_903798385.1 Fraxinus cuspidata | reverse complement strand
TCATTCCGTTCGAGTACGATCATATTTTGGTTCGACCGTCAAGGTTGGTATTGTGCAGTATCGACTTTGGAAGAAGCGTTGTATCTTGGGAGACAGACGTCCATAATCTCGTTTGCACTTTATTGGGGGGCGAAATCTGTCTTAAGGAGATTTGCTTTGTCATACTTCGCTTCATCTACTGCATTTTTGTTTATTTTTTTTTATTATTCATTTTATTTCCTGTATTCTTTCGATTGGGTTAGTCGTATTTTCGACAACAATGTAAATATTCATCTGAGCGTTGCTATGAACTTGTGACGGTCGTGGTTGTTGCGATGTTACGACACCTTAGTTGCTCTAATTAGATTGACATCAAAGACAGTGAGTTTAGATGGTGCTGTGATGTGGTGGTATTGTGGTGTGGTGTGGTGCGTGGTGGGTGTTGTGATGGTGGTTTTATAGTTGTTGTGGTGTGTGGTGGTGTTGTGGGTGCTGTAGTAGTGGTTTTGCGATTGCCGTGGTGTTGTGGTGGTGTTGTGGTTGCTGTGGTGTTGGTTTTGCAAGAGTTGGTGAGGTGGTGGTTGTGGTCGTGGCATTGGTGCAGTGGTCGTGGATAGGGTGGTGTGGGTAGGGGATTTGTGACCAATTATTTGGTTGATTATGATCAACAAATAATATATGATCTAAAAAATATGATTGTGGCTAATAATTTATTAAGTTGTGACTATTAAATAAGTTGTGATTTATAAAAATTTGTGATTTGTGACCGATAAATAAAGTATGACTTATAAAATATTTGGTTTATGATCGAAAAGTAATTTGTGATCAATTAATTCAATAATTTGTGACTAAATTATATAAAATTGTGACCTTAATAAAGTTAATTAAAAATATATATTTTTTAATTAATTATTTCTTAAATAAGATTTAATTAAAATCTCATTTTGAAGTTTTAAACATTGTTTCTTAATTTTTAAAATAGCTAATATTCAATCTCTTAAATATAAAATATCCCCAATAAATAATTATATAAAGATAAAATAAAAAATTAATAAGTGCAACAAGTTGACATTAAAAAGTAAGATTCTAAAATGCGTAATGCATGATAATATGTTTCGATCTAGTATTAAGGATTATAAGCATATACGTGCGTAAGATATGCTTTTGTCAATTTTAATATTTAAAATTAATTAATAAATAGATTAATGGATTCTTTGGACTTTATACATATTTTTTCAAAATTTCAACCAAAACATATTACTCAAAGTCATAGATACTACAATTAATTGGTAATCAATTCTTACAATTAGATTAGACAGAAACAACAACTTAAAAAATCATAAATATTGTCCGACTCTTTGTAAGTTTCCAATTCAATATCAAGTTCTTCATCCAAGTCATCTGATACAAAATTATTTTTATCGAGCTCCTTTATTCAACTCGAAAACTTATATTACCTCTTGTGGGTGGTAAGTATTTTGTTAACCTCTTCCTCATTACAATCATCAACAATTCAAAATTGTGTATTACTAACATCGCTTGCAAGTAAAATTAGAGAAAGACCAAAAAAGGAGGCTAGGGGTTTGACGTAGATAATTTGCAACTATACGAAAAATTTGTTTTGATTTTTTATTTTTTCTAAACATCAAAACACTGTAGATTGCTGTACATAATTCACAACTTGTATGATTTAGGCTAATTCAATTTTTAAGTTATAAAAAAGGGCTGAATTTTGTTAAGCTAATTGTGACATAATCTTTAACACAAATACGTTGTATTTTGACATTTAAGAGTGTATATGCGGTCAACAAATTGAGTTGAGCGTATTATCACGCCCATATCTTACATGCGAGACGTTTTGAAAACATATCGAGAATATGCGAGCATATGCGCATTTTAGAACATTGCTAAAAATGTTCGAAGTTTGAATTATTTTTTCATTTTCCTCTTGGATCCATTTTGCTCTTCTTTTAACATAAAAAAGCTAAAATTGATAAATAATATTGAGATGTCATTATTATTTAAGAAAAAGGAGAAAAAATGAACTTTTGTTATGCTAAAAGTGATTTTCTTTTTCCTAAAAAATAAGTTCAACTTTAGCATAAAAACAAAAGAGTAAATGAAAAATATATATTACTACTTACGAGAAGGTTTTTATAGTTTTAGGAAAATCTGTGAGTTTTAATAGAAGAGTACAGTCTAAATTTTGCTCGCATTTCTTCGTAATATGTTAACAATTAATTACGTAATGTAATGATGAATATATAGAAACTTGACAGATCCTTCTATAGCTAAATAGCAAAGAATTTCAAATTTATGCGAGGAGCCAAAGGAAACCGTCTAAATTCTAATTACCTTAAGCGACGGCTTGTGAAGCATCAATGGCAATTTTTCTATCCTTTATGTCATGTTTCAAGTAGAAAATTATTACAACAGCGTAGATAGTGAATTTTGCCACTTTAATATTGATTTTTAATCCATAAGCAATAATAGTAAAAGGTGAATTCTATGAAATCAAGAATTCCCACAAATCCCAGATGTATGATTTTTTGTCTATATTACATACACAAAAATAAGTATTGATTACATTTTTATATTACGTATTTTTATTTGATCTATTTTTAGAGAGATTTTTTTTTTTTTTAATTTTCAATGTCGACATAATATAATTTTTAACATTGCTATTGATGTATGTCCTAATTAATACCATTCTTTGCCAATTAGATGAAGTGGCCCAATTGTAGCACATGCTAAAGTTCAGCGAGCCAATTATATTTTTAAATTTCTTGACCTAATTAAATTTTGACTTATAATTCTTCGACTCCGTATCTTTTACCCCATATTAATTTATATTTAACTGAGAAGGAGATCGACTCACAAGGACATCGAATCAAAATTAGATTTACAAAATTACAAGGTTATCATGTCTTTCCTTTGATTAAATAATATACGAGCTAAGTATAAATCTTTCATTTTGTAAGAAAATAACCACTATGGTTTATCAATAGCAAATTCTCTTCCTATTACAATTTTCCAGATATTATTGTAACTGTAGAGGAAAATTCAAAACTATAACATGTTTGGCTAAGCTCTTAAGCGTATTTTTGGAGCTTACTGCTGCAGTAAAGCAGTCAAGAAAAAGTAGAAAATGAAGCCAAAAAGTCCTAAAAGCTTTTGCTTAATGCAGAAATAACTAATAAGTCAAGAAAAGGTTGTTCAAGAGCTTAGCAAAACAAGCTATAAGTTTAAAGCAAATTAAATAAAGATTGCAATAATATGGAAACTTACAAAATTTCGCCTTTTCAGAAGTTGTATGTGTCTAGCTAGTAGCTATATATGGTTTTTTTGGCTTAGATTTCTGTTGAATTTATTATTTTGAAACAAAAAGTATAAGAAATCGGATGTATGATTTTTTATCCCATCAATATATTTTTGACATCTCGACGTATTATTACTTCTTAGAAAAAAGAGAACGTCAAGATGTAATGTGTCGAAGTCTTCTCATTTACTGAAAAGTAATTACGTGTGGTGTTTTGGAAACTATATCTGAGCTCAAGAAAAAAAGCCATGGAAGTACATTAGACAATATTAATTAAAAAAAGAAGAAGTTGGCTTTCTTTTTCTTAACCTATAAATAGGTTTTAATAAGAGTAATGCTATTCCCTTGAATGATATATTCGTATAATGTCACATGATTCATTTAATTAAATTTGTACCAACTAAATTGATGGTAGGTAACATTATTATTTTAATAATGGCGCGTTTGGTAATATGCCAACTCATATATTTAAGGAAATAAATGAGTTTTATTACGTAATAAATATATGTGTGAACCTGGGTACTTGGGTTGGGTCTCTATATACTATTGAAATCTCAAAAATAAAAATAAAAATAAAATGATGGTAACATAATAATTAATGAGATTTCTAGCACTACAACCGAGTTTTGTTTTTGCAAGCCATAAAAAGTTCTTTACTACGTACGTACATGTAAACGTCGTATAAGGTCATGCCATAAATGCATACGTTTATTTACGACATACAATGCACTCCGTAAAAAATGGGAATGGATGCCTTTAATTCACAAATACTTTCTTTATCAATCTATACTGCATACTTGAGAATTACGTCATATAATTTGACATGTCAGAAACGTATTCCATAAATATTTTAAGTAATTGAATTATTATAACACACATTTAAGGCATGTAGTAAAACCTTTGTCGTTACAACACGCCTTATATGCACGCCGTAAACGAATGCGGTAAAAAGTTACTTTTGTTATAGTATTGTACCTAATGTTGGCAAATAATATCCACAATATCTTGCAATTCTTTTGAAAAATATTAAGCTTGCGGAATACTAAATTCAAAAGAAAGAAAAACGGCGATGGGAAAATTTACAAGGTTCAATAATAATATTTGTTCTGAAATACCATATAATCAATCAATTACTCCAAATCTCCAAGATCTCTTGCAGAAATATCAGTCGGAAAATGAAAATTAAGTTGTGCTTCTATGTTGAATTTTTTATTTTTATTTTTTGCAGAGCCAATTTTCTAACATCTGAATTTAAATTCGATTATTGAAATAAGATATAGTATGAAAAGTAAATAAAAAATCTTACGATCAAATATCCACAAAGATGAATTCCAAACACACAAACCAAAATTCCTATTCTTTCGACAGAGGAACATAAGTGGTATGCTATGTCATATCAATTTTCAAAACCTTTCTCGTCAATTTTCTTTGATTTATAACTAAAACGCAATGTTTATATATAGTCATCAAATCATATTGAAGAAGGAAAACACAAACACTACGTAATTTTGATGGATATTATCGAGGAAAGAATGTATTTTAAATAGTGATATGATGAGAAATATGTGATTAAAAAGTAAGGAAAAGTTATTGATATAATAAAAAATATTATTTTATTGAAAAATGTGTGGTTGAAAATGAGTTTTAAAATAATATATTTTGAAATCTTGAAAATTCAATAATATCAACTATGGATAAACTTCAACAATTAATTACAGGAATTCAACTTTTGTAGAAGCCAATACATGTCGAGGAAGACTAAACTCTTATTCGATAGTCTTTTTTTTTTTTTTTTGTATAGAATGAGTTCATGAATAGTAAATTTTTGGAGAATATGTAGTTAAAAAGTATGATAAAATTTTGAATTTACGTGAATGATATTTTATTATGAGTACGTGTGGTTGAAAATGAGTATGAGAACAAAAAGAATTTTGAAATAATAGTGGTCAAACAGAGGCTAAATATTAATAAATATATTATGCCTCGTCCTACAAAGAAAACCACGTGACCACTAGCTAAACGAAAATAAAATAAGAAGCCAAGCAAGGTCTACACTCCATGTTGCATTGCTCTTCCCATACTATCTCTGAAGCGATTGGTCAGCTGGGCGAGGTGATTGTGATGCCTTGTCCAAAGTGATGTCACCTTACTCGAAGTTTCACTTCAAAGACGAGATATAACCTCTTGCGGCGTCGAACTTACAAAGTGAATGGCCTCTCATATGAAAGGATTCTTCTATAAATATCAATGTTTTGAAAACCGATTCAGATATCGATCTGAAAAGGCAAACTATCAAGGGTAAAAAAATCGAACCGATTTGAAGCAGGGTCGAACTGGTTATAATAAATAATTATACCACAAAATTTTGAGAAACATAAGTTAATTTTTAATATTAATATAAAAGACTTTTAAACTTAGCTACATTTTAGCGTCCGTTTGACTTCCATTATTCCACATTATAATGAGATGAATAGTAAATTTTTCGAAGAATGTATGGTTAAAAAAGAAGGATTTTTTTGTTTTACGTGCAATATTATTATATTGGATAACGTGTAGTTGATAATAAAGTAGAAAAAAATGATTTATAATTTAATGGTTGCTGATATGGTCATAATTGTTCATCTCAAGCTTTGAAGTCTCGATGATCGATATTCACCGGTATGAGACCCCTCATCCTTGGGATTGAAGTAGTCCCTAGCATTATAGTTCTTACAATATTTTGGTGATGACCGTTTTTAGGGTGAGTCCTCGAGATATTTTGACCAAAGTACGTTGTGTACTCGAGCGCTTTCCTTTCCCCGTTTAAACACAATCTGATCTTACTTTCCAAGGATTCTAAACATATCCAAACATCTCAATTCAAGACTCTTATATCTAAAGAAGTCTATCTCTTTAAATAATATAGTTGAATTGTGACTAGACTTACAATTGTAACCCAGTACATATATCAAGTAGGACTTTTAAGGATAAGGATACATAGCTAACCAAATCCTATCAAGAATGAACTACCTAACTCTATAAATACAAAACTTATATTCATTATTTAGGTACGCTTTCACATAATTTTCAGTTTATAGCATCACGCATGAATTCTCTCTCTAACTTAAGCATCAGAGGGGCTACGAGGACTCCTTACCTTTGTTTGAGGTATCGAAAGATCTCGTTCGTACTCATTCGTAATCGTCAAGCTCGAAAATCAACAGATAAGATTTTTGCCAAGGTAATATTTTTGCCAGCATGATTGGCCAAATAGGGGCTTAGTTTTCACTATATCCACTTTTAATCTCAAAGAAAATGAGACGATAGATATAGTTAAAGTTTCAACATATAATTTTAGCCATTGTTTAGGTTTCTCTTTTTACTAAAAACTTAAAAAATATTTTTGTACGTCAAATTTTAATATTAAACACACATATCAAGAAAAGAAATAGTAAATTTTGGGGAACATATTTTTTATTCACTTTTTCAAATAAAAATAGTAATTCATTTCTTAAAGTGTTCATAAGCATTTCTTAAAGTGTCCATAAGTTGTTAAAAGGATTGAAGGCGTTCCATTTGTAATGTTAAATAATCCCACATCGAAACCAGGCAAGAAGCTATAAAATGGCCAGCAAATGGTAGAAAAATGATAAATTCTAGACCATCAACCTTTTTAACATTGAGCCTAGGGAGTTCTTTTTTTAAATAAAAATTAACATGTCAAATCAGAGAAACCGGTGCTGGATCAATGGTTTGCGGTTGGACTTTGTTTTGGGTCGGTTTTTACTTTAATGGGTTTTAAGTCACAACAGAATCGATTCATTGACAGGTTCACGGGTCTTTTGGTTGGATTTTGGTCATTCGATTCGTGTTTGGCAACATTGATAAATATCACTTCGATCAAGAGATATTTGATACGAAGATAATGTGTACGTATGATATATTTGACAGCCGTGCAGAAGACGCTCTTATACAAGTTTTCATGTTACTTTTTAAATTGCAGGCCTTTGACATAGGATGGCTGCCTTTCAGCCCATTTAAGACACGATCCACATGCCTCCAGTAGGTGAAATTGACACCTTTTCAGCTTAACCCGTGTTCCATTGGCTGCCTTTTAGTGATACGTGTCAAGCATCCAACATCACATCATTCCTCTTGGCATAAAAATTCACATTTAGTGCCCTCCGAAGGCGATGTAACTTTGAGCATATCATACTCATACATTAATACAACATTAGTTACTCTCTCTTAAAATTCAGCATTCATATTCTTGTCAATTGTGTCACTACCATACTCAAATACATCTTCTTCACCGTTTTGACTTGAGCGTAGAAGTTGTTGCAACCATCGCCCCGTCGGAGCTAGGTCATGAATAGTTTAACGTAACTATCAAAGTGTACATGTACTATACATGTGGAAAGGAGATGAGCTATAATCTATTGGCCACGCAACCGTTAAATTTCGAGGTCTACAAAATCTATTTCTTTATTAACTATTTAGATTTTTAGATAATTAAATATTATAGTATTTAACTTGACAAAAACATGTAAGTTAAAATCTCACTCCTCCCTAGTTATGGAAATTTGTACATGTGAGAGACCTTAGACAAAAAATGGATCCAGCACGAACAGGTAGACATGTTCAAGATCAAATAAAAATAAAATAAATGTATTTCGTTTTTATTTTTTTGACTTTTTAGATGAGATCACACCATACACATGCACACGTGTATGTGCATGTATTGAGTATGTATATTAAAGAAGATATGAAAACAATTATTTCGAAATAAATCGACAAAAAGAGATTAAACTAATTCATATCTGAGTATCAATTAACACTGGCATTGAATAACAAACAAAATTTAAGAGTGGCCCGATTGAAATTGACAAAGTCGATTAAGACTGCATTCCATGATCAATACATCACCTAAAAATTAGGCTTTTAAATAGGGGTTTGGTCAGCAAGTGTATTGTCTTCTGCATATGCAAATCAAAACAAATTTAAAGGAAGTAAAGATCAGCATAGTGGTCGCCAATCAAATATTTTGTGCCACGCTTTCTTCCCTATGACCATTCATACAACCAAGTAAAAAAAATTAGGCTGCCCATTAATTCGGTTCCATGTCATTGCAAAGCATGTCAATCAACAAGATAATGTCCTTTCCTAAGACATATCTAAGTAAATGGTTAACGTTGTGTTTGATGAAAATCTCTGTCTCGATCAAGATTCAATATTTATCAACCGAAAGAAGCATGGTCTCAAATCTTTTAAATAATTAACTTTTCGAAGGAATTGTATTTAAAATGCATGTTAGACTGAGTACCTGTTTGGTAGATTTTAATTTAAGTCAAGCTCAGCAATTGATTTCAACTACATATTTTATGATGTTCACAACTTTTCAACCACACATTTCATTAACTTTTATCAGTATCTACCAAAAATCTAATTTTAGTTCGTACCAAACAAGGGTTGAATGATGTTACAAATTATACCCTAATTCATACTTTAGAGAGCAATAATAAATAGAAATAATTCAAAAAACGTGTAAAGCAAGCATGCTTTTGATTAATCTCCTATAAGTACTTCTGCGAGCAATAATAAATATAATAGCAATAAAAAAAACGAGTACAGATATAATAATGGCTCGCCCTAAATATGAGAATTATGTTCACCCACGACTAAAAGTTTGTTTACTATGACAAGGAAGGTTAAAACCACAGTCTCGAGCTTACCGTCTCGCATATAATTTTTAAAGAAAATTTCCTTTAAAATTTATTTATAAATATCTAATAACACCCTGAATAAAACTTCGCCTCCGGGGGCTACTGGGTAGCTAGCCCCAACAACACCCCACCCCCCCCACCCCCACCACCATAGCAATTAATAAATGACGCTCCACATAATTTATCAAATAAAACTAGAATAATAATCAATAAATTTATTACGTACTTCTCTTTTTAATCTAACTTATCAAATATAAGTGATTATTGTACGCACAAACAAAAGTAGCCTTTGTCATGATTTCATTTTCATCTATGTGATCTGCCAGCAACATGGTCTAGTTTCGATAAATTTTCTTACCCAGAAGTCTATCTGAGCGGGAACCTAAAGAAAATTGCCTTTAAAATCAACAGAATGAAAGGCATGAATCCGCATTTATAAGTGCTTAAGACGGTGGTGAAAGGTTTGGGATATTAGAGTGGATGGGAGTCATGTGGCTTAGACAACCTGCAATTAATGCAAGAGCTTTGGGGCCTCTTCTCTTTGAAAATATTTACACTCATTAATTATGGTTTGGCCACCCTTGAATATTGAGAAAAAAAAAAGGGTTCTAACTTTTTTATGTTATGCAAGTAATTAAAAGCAAAAAAGTGAAAGAAGTTAAGATATTAGCTAGATAGTAACCACATGTATTTATTTAAATCCTATTTTCAACATATCTACCGATTAGCCGACATAGTTTTCTTTTCTACAGATTGCAAGCAACCACATTGTCTTAAATTTGAGGAAAGATTTGGAAGAAACTTGTTATATAGGAACGTGTTGAGGAAAATGAAAATAGCTCATTTCTTGAGAGAAAATTGTATTGTATCTGTTCAACTACCACCAAACTTTTTTCCCTTGACCAGCAAACGATTTTAATGTAACAATAAATTCATTTATCAGTTACCTGTAGGTAAGTGTCCAAATCTACTATTTCTTTTTCTTTTATCCTCGTCTCTTATAGAATTTCAAGAGGAGAGGCTTTTTTTCCCAATTAACCGGGGTTGATAAGGGTCCTCCATCGGTTGATTATATTTCCATGTCCCATTAGCAGAAAACCCAGAAAAAAAAAGGGAGGGTCTAAGACCCCATTCTCCATTATTGTCTGCTGTTTGATGGTTTTGTTGAATCTACATTTTCACAGCAGAAGAAGAACCCATTCTTGAAATAAAATGGTTGCAGTGGTTCAAAAAACCAAAGTAGTTTTTACAACGGGTGGACAATTTCTGAACGATGTCTTGAGTTTCATTGTTTTCACTTTTCTAGACGTTCTTGATTTTGTCTTGTGTTATGTGTACAAAATCATAGATTTCTTCATTGAAGCAGACTGGAAACCTTGTTATTGTTCCTCAGCAAAAGAAGCCATTACAAGCAGTGGCAAGATCTTACTATCTGAACAAGGGGAGTCTAAAATTGTGCGTTTAACTTCAAGCAAATTGCAGCTTGAAGAAATCTCAGACACACTCTACACACGCCCTTCATTGGTGTACGAGGTTTCAAAATCTACTGTCAAAAGGCTTAAAGTGGAGGGCACCAGCAGTGGTTCGGGTTCTTCCATGATACAATCTTGTGAGAAAATCAAGAAAAGAAGAACCGATCGATCAACATTAACTATCAATTCGACCGTTGTTGAAATGCTTCAAGGAAGGATTGGAGGGCAGCAATCACTTCCAATTCCTAGATGGTCGGATTGTGATTGTAAAACCTGCACTTCATGGACCTCTTCTGGCAAAGAAACACTATATGTCAAAGCTGACGGAGCTAAAGGTAAAAAGAAAACACACTTCAACTAATATTCAATTAATGCATTAAACCAGGATTTATTTTGCTGTGCGTGTATGGGACGTAGTGGTCGGCCGGATAGACGAACAAGATGTTTAATGTATTGACTAATGTTGGGTTCTTTCTGACTTTTTCCCATACAGATAATGTGCAAGAAGATGTTCTATTCATTCATGGATTCATATCAACATCAGCCTTTTGGACTGAAACATTGTATCCAAATTTTTCAAAATCGGCCAAGTCGAAATACAGGTTATTTGCAGTGGATCTGCTTGGTTTTGGAAGGAGTCCTAAACCAACTGATTCACTTTACACACTAAGAGAACATTTAGACATGATTGAAAGGTCAGTTCTCGAGCCATACAAAGTGAAGGGCTTCCACATAGTGGCACATTCATTAGGCTGTATTTTGGCTCTTGCACTTGCAGTCAAGCATCCTGGCTCTGTCAAGTCCCTTACTCTACTTGCACCGGTAAGTTCTATTTTGTCTTCTTTGATCAACGTCCCACCCTAACTATTTAAACTTTTGACAAGATGATTTGATCTTAGAGCTGTGCATATGTCACGCATAATAAATATATGAAATCATGTCTAAATGGACTCCAAAATTACCTTACTGGGGCAACAAAACATGCATGAAAATTTTAGCCCTTGTTTGGTACATATCCTTAAAAATTATTTTTTCTTCAAACTCATTTTCAACTGCAACTTCTTTTAGTAAAATATTTTCCTTCTTTTTTTAACCATACATATCTAATAATGTCACTTTTCGAAAAAAAATTTCTCAAAAAATTGAAGCCAAACATGCGGCATGTCAATAAATAAAACTCGTCCTTAGAAATTGCCATTTATTGCATGCATTTATTTAAGTACTTATTACCATGTAAGCATTATTTTAGTAATAATTAAATCATATATGGATGAATAAATTAAATTAATAATACATATATGGTAGCCATATTTTCCACTACCAAAAGGTGAACAAGCCACACAATATATGATGAGAAGAGTGGCCCCACGGCGT
This sequence comes from Fraxinus cuspidata, assembly GCA_903798385.1. Classification (NCBI taxonomy): domain Eukaryota; kingdom Viridiplantae; phylum Streptophyta; class Magnoliopsida; order Lamiales; family Oleaceae; genus Fraxinus; species Fraxinus cuspidata. Next base: position 2,156 of record CAIGRP010063754.1, on the reverse strand, counting down.
GTGTGGCCATTTATAGCTTTTGGCGCGTCGATTGCTTGCTGGTATGAGCACATAAGCCGGACGATCTGCCTTCTAATTTGCAAGAACCACCGTCTTTGGGAATTTCTCACCAAACTGGTCACCAGAAACAGGTATGTACAAGTCTCCTACTAGACATAACACATTTCTTAGGTTGATCTCATATCAGCCTAATCGAAGGGTCAATAAGTCGAGTCAGAACAGTATTTATAAGTTACTTATGGTGTGTTTGATAAATATTATTGAGGAAAGAATGTATTTTAAATAGTGATACGATGAAAAAGATATGGTTAAAAATTAAGGAAAAGTTATAGATGTGAGTGATGTAAAATTTTATTTTTTCGAAGACTGTGTGGTTGAAAATGAGTTTTGAAAGAATGCGTGTCAAACATGGACTTATTTTAAAATTTATTTTTACTGTCAAAATAAATAAATTTTATGTGCATGTTCCAATATGGAAAGTATAAAAAACAAGAATTTTAATTTCTTTTTCTTTCATACTACTTACTGCCTAGAGCTATTACTAAACATGTCATAATTATTTAATTTGCCATACTAAACATGTTAAGCTAAAATATGGTAGAGCTAAAGGTAAATATTAAGTCCATGTTAGGTAGGAATTAATATCATATTTTTAGTAGATTTTAATAAAAATTGATAAAATATGTGGTTGAAAAGTTACGAATCCCATAAAATATATGATTAAAATTAAATTTTGACTTTAACTTAAATTAGAATTTTAATTTTTACCAAACAGGACTAAACGAAGTCTTCAACGCGGCAGTGGTACCCAATAATAATATAAAAAATACAACGTAAATGTGCTGTAATTAATGTTCCATATTTAATTGGTTTATCTCCACCGATAATTATGGTCCACAACCTTTTAGATTTTCTCTCTCTTTTTTTTTTTTTGATAAAAAAAGCTAGCATGAAAGATTTGTGGACTATTTAACATTTAAATTACCAATATATATATATATATATATATATGATTGTATTTTCTTCTTTTATATAATGTAAATTAATAAAATTTTAAAAAGCTTTTTAAAGCTTAGCTAAAGCAGGTCAATTGTCGTTGAGACTTTTATTTGAAAAGGAGAGAAGCTGACTTAGGTTTAACGTTCGTGATAAGTAATGTTTGTTACTATTTTACTCATTTTCAAAGAAACTTATAATCTGCTAACAATTAATAGGGTTATTGAAAATTGTCTTACAGGATCAGAACATACTTAATGGAAGGATTTTTCTTACACACACATAATGCAGCATGGCATACTCTACACAACATTATTTGTGGTACTGCTGGAAAAATAGAAGGATATTTGGACGAGGTTAAGAACCGGTTAAAGTGCGATATCACTATATTCCACGGCAAGGACGACGAACTTATTCCAGTGGAGTGCAGTTACAATGTAAAATCGAGAATTCCCCGAGCCCACATTAAGGTGGTCGAAAAAAAAGATCACATCACTATAGTCGTTGGAAGACAGAAGGCATTCGCTATGGAACTCGAGGAAATATGGAGAAACGCAAGTGGTTGAGATCGATCTGAGTCCTCTCTTGGTAAAAACGAAGAATGTGCATTCGTCCCTATATAATCACCGTGAAAGTAAAGTTCGACTCGATTATATAAAGATTAAAGAAAATTAATCCCTTTTGTATCTACAATGAAATGTTTAGGCCTTGTGAAATGTATTATGTAGCTGTGGAATGCTTCTAAATCTTGTTGATGAGTTGGTAAATTTTAAGGACTGCCAAAAAAGAGCCAGCCATAAAAATTATATATATTTCTGGCTCAATTTATTACGAGCCTTTTTCTTTATCTTATCGAATGTTCGACACAAGATTTTAGATGATATGATTAATATGGTATCAATACCATGCAAGATACTCGAATTCAAATCTCAGTGTCACATATTTGTGAAGTTCGTGCAGTTATACATCTCATCAAATGGGAGATATATTCGTAACCCATCCTTAACGGCTTAAATTTTCAGATTTAACGTTGTCTGTCTGTCTGTCCGCACATTCAATCTGTTATTCTAGAATATAATAGTCTCCTTCAATGTTACAACAAGATTACCTTAGCTTAACAATTGGATCAAAACGATCGCAGTATAATTCGAGCCCATCGA
>CAIGRP010063750.1:0-18999 GCA_903798385.1 Fraxinus cuspidata | reverse complement strand
ATATCATCTAACATGCCTAAGGACACTAAGTTCCTTTTTAAATCCGGGACAAATCTGGTTTCTTTCAGAAATAAAAGGTTTCCATTTTCTAATAGCAGTTTAACAGTACATATTCCACTTATTTTGCAAGCAAAGTTATTTCCCATTGTAACATTCCCTCCTTTAGTTTTTCCAAAATCAATAAAGCAGTTTTTGTTTGGAAACGTGAAAAGAACAGCTAGAAGCAAGTATACATTCATCACTCAGTTTCTTTTCTGCACTTACAAGAACTGAGCCATTTTCTATTTTGACTTTATTATATGCTAAAGTAGTACTCCCTTCTTCAAAATCTTTTTCTTTTGCTTCATTTTTCTTTTTAATTCAATCTTTAGAAATGTTGAAGTTGGAAATTGTTTGAACAAAATTCAAGCCAACTTGAGTTGTAAATGAGAATTCAATTGAATGTTTATCAACAAAATATCAGCATTAATACCATTATCTCTTTCCCTTTTAAATGAGATATTTTAAATATGAATATGTAAGGATACTCTTGTAGTAAGGTTTTTTCATCTTGACTTCGTCTTCTTCCCGTATTTTGTGGATTGCTGGTTTGTTCGAGACGAGTATTAAATTGATTTTCAGATGTTGAAGAGCCATCCATGGTGATATTTCTTCGTGGGTTCAGTTGGAGAGATAGGGCTGCTTTTACAAGCTAAGGCCCTCCTTCTGATGCCAAACTGTTGACTTTGGAAATTGTTAAATAAAATTCAAGCCAACTTGGGTTGTAAATGATAATTCAATTGAATGTTTATCAACAGAATATCAACTTTAATACCATTATCTCTTTTCCTTTTGAAGGAGATATTTGAAATATGAATATGTAAGGATACTCTTATAGTAAGGTTTTTTCATACTTTCCTTGTTTCCTCTTCCTCCATTTTATAGGGATAAATCATGCATGCATTCTTCATTTCCAATCTTGTCAGCTACATTGCCGAGCTGAGAAAGTATATTCTTTATCGCATTTAGATTAGCTAAAGAGCTCGACCTGTTAGGTCATTATGAATTAATCTCATATGTAAACAATTAATGACTACTTAGGGGAGGAAGCTAAAGCATCTCATTGGTGTGAATAGTGAGTGTTGATGCAAGACCTTCTACATGTCATTTGCTGATTGACCGTTAGTACAATGTGTAATCATTATGTTCCCTCCGGCCTTGATAAACTACATAATTCGAGCTGACCTTATATACCGAACTCACATTAATATGGACTCATTACATACACCAAACTGTACTTATCGACCTTGGAGGTCGGGTGCCAACAAGTAAAATTATCAATTTTACCACAATAATAACATTTCTTGCATTTAGCATTATTCTTGGTCTTATTCCTATCAGTTTTATTTTCTTTTGAAAATTTTGGATGATGTTCAGATTTACCAAAAGTTTTACCCTTGGACAGCAAATTTACCCCAAGTGTGACTGACACTTGACTCAGTCTTGATCTCTTGTGCCTTATTTTTCAAAGAATTGATTATATTATCTGTAGTGAGTTCATCTCTACCACATTAAAGGGCAACTTTAATGTCCTTATACATGTTACTAATGGAGTTTAACAGAACTACAGCCAACTGATCTTTTAAATGTTTTTTATTATAACTGGCCAAGTCTTTGATAAGTTTTGTAAATCTATTCAAGTGTTCATTCAAATCAATTCAAGGATCCATTTTTAAATAGAAGAATTGTTTTAAGAGAACATTTGTTTGTAGTTTTAGTCGCATAATTGGCATGAAGTTTGGTCCACAATTCAGAAGCAGTTTTAGTTTCACCAATACTTTTAATCACACTTTCAGATAAGAATAAGAAAATAGTACTCCAAGCAACTTCTTCAAATTCAGCTATCTTTGCAGGAAGTAAATCAACAAGCCAACTATCATCCAAAGCTTTAAAACATCTCATTTGCAATTAAATAGCTTTCATTTTCTGACTCCACGGGTTGAAATCAATTTTTCCATCGAACTGACTAACTTCAAATTTTGCAGAAGTCATGTTATAGTCAAGTAAAACTCACAGATTGAAGACAACTTATACAAATATGCAAAGAACAGCAAGAGTATAGATTGGTGACAATTAGAAAATCACAGTAATACACTCAGTAGAACAAGATTTTCAAATACCAAGCACTTGCATAGAATATGTAGATCAAAGCTCTAAAGAAAACATAGTAACAAAGATCAAAGAATAATGTTTCACTGATCTCTCCAGCAAGATTCTCCAAGTATACAGTCGTACTTGATTTATCTCAGATTCTAAGAGTCTCGCAGAGCCACTGGACAAAGATTAATCTCAAGGGGGTTTCAACGGTGTATGAAAATCAAGGGAATGATCAAGAAATCGTAACTTCAGAAAGTAAACTTTACAAAAGTTAAAGATCTCACCAAGCAAGTTTACATAAACTCGTTTTCTTTTGATTTTCTTAAAAGTAGATCCAAAAACTTCAGGATCTGAACCAGGTCTGCTTCTTTCTTCAAAGATCCACGTATTTTGTTCCTTAGTTCAGGCTCTAATACCACTGAAAAGTCAGGACCACACGATATAATTGTCGAGAAACAAGATTAATCGAATCAAACAGAAAATAAACTGCAGAAAATTAAAGTTAAACACCAAAGAATTATTCAGCCGAAGCCTCGAAGTTTTCGTGATCGCTTCTAACATCTATATCCCCCGCTTGAGCATCCAAGAAAAGGATTATATTCGATTGCACTAAAACAGCCCAAAATAGCAACGAAAGTTCAAAGAGACGAAACAAAAGACTTATTACTCAAATACAGTGATTGATGTACAAAGATTCACCAAGATATCTTCAAGAAAACCCTTCGAACAAACTAGAACTAACAATAGATAAATCACACAGATTCTCACGATATTCACTCAGAATATTATACAATGAAGGTTACTCTATCACACAAAACACTTAAAATCAAAAATTTTAAATGAATCAAACGAATGCAGCAAACCTTAGCCCCCATCCTTCCTCCCTCTCTCTCTCTCTCTCTCTCTCCTCTCTTTTTTTCTCTCAGAAACGCAAGAGCACCAGAAGACTCCAGAATGAATGAACAATCACATGAACCCAAGAGTCTAATTCAAAATTCTTATCTTATTATGGTCATCTGAATGAATATGATAATTGTATCACTCAACGTTGTGTTTAGTATTCAACTCTCAGCCATGAGAATATATGTAATAAATAGTCACAAGTGAGTTTCTAAAATTCTTGTTAACTAACACAATATTTTCTGCTTAGTCAAAAGCTAGACGTATTTTGAAATTCTTTGCTCAAAGAATGATCGATCCGAGGATTAAAATGTTGAAAGTGAGAGTTTCTAAAGATATTGTAAATAACGCAATATTTTTCCACAACTTTTAGTCAAAAGCTAGACGTACTAAAATGTATTAAGAAATAATGAATTATAAAACTATTTTCGCGGAGAATAATTGTCGTGAATATTCAAATATCAAAAGTTAAACGACAAGATAGAGACATTCTGGCACCAATTATCCAAATTTTTATGATGAGAAATATCTCTAGAAACAATAAAATCATCTATATATATTGAGAACTTTCTGCTGAACTCATTTCATAAAAACTATCTTTTTTTCTCCCGTCACCCCCAACAAACTTCGACAACAAATATCTGCATTGTTAAAGATGGAACTTTCATAACAATGTAGATGCTTCTATACATTAATTTGTGTTTAAATGTAGAAGAAACGACAAGCACATGTGGCCAAATTAGGGACACAACAGTGGAAAGGGCTTCACTCTTTGAGACAGTTCTCACTTAGCCCAAGGGAAAAGAAAATTTGGGTATGCAAAGTCTCGCTCAAATCTTCAAATATAGTAACTGCTACTGTTCTCTTAGTTATATAGATACGTTTACATATATATACGCAGGCTTTTTGTAATTTGCCCTTTAATCATTTGAAAAATATTGAATGTAGGGGTTTTTAAGGATTTATTTGTCATCTGGGTTGCACTTAATTCATATGTTTGTTTTGAGATATCTTGGCTATGTGCAGATAAGTCTGAAATTTCGAATTTTTTATCCTTTTTTTCATTTTGTTACTGCTACATTTTGGTTTTGAGGCCTCTATTTCAGGGTGTATTTCATGCTTCTGAATGGTTTAGTTTTGTTTGTCGGGCATTAAAAAAAAAAAAATCAGAAATATAAACACTTAACTGTGGTTTGTTTATATGATATAGAATTTTTGGCAAAATTTTTTGCTCTTCTTTTGAATTTTCTAAATAAGCTTATTTTCCCTCCCCACCCCTTTTTTTTCTGGGAGGATCCCTTTTGCTTTCTGTGGCAATTTTTTTTTTTTTTTGGTGGGCTGGGGTGTGAGATAGTAGTTTGTTCTAGGAATCTAGAGGTTTTCTGATCACCAGAGGCCAAAACAAGGTTGATTTTTTTAAGCTTGGCTTCTCGGAAATAAAGAAAAAGAAATTGGGGAATGGGGTTTCAGAATCAGTTTTGGCTTAAACTGGAAGACTGTAAATTTTTTATTTTTTGAAATCTAACCACTACCAGGCGTATTAGTCCAATGATATTTTATTTTACACCTGATCTAGTAATATAACTGGTGCACTGGGAATGCATATCTCACTGCTACAAGCCTAAAAGTCAAGAAAAGTGATTATCAAACACTTCAGACTTAAATACCTTTTGGCCCTTATTTGTGCACTCTGTGGATGGTTATATAATTTGCTAGCTTCCATAATAATAATGTGAGCATGCAGATTACACCTATGGACGGAAGGCTCAAATTGTAGTTAATGTGTGACAGAACTTGGATCAGAAAGCAATCATGGGAGAAAGCAGTGAAATTGAGGATCAAGTGGATCTTGATGATGACAATTACAGTGAAGAAGATGATGATATTGAAGAACCCATGGAAGATGAAGGAGATGGAGAAGGTGATGAGGAGAATGGTGGAGAAGAGCAGGAGGACATGAGAAACAGGGATAGTAGGAAAGGTCAGTCACCAGGGACAGACAGAAGTAATAGTGGCAATGAGAGAGTGGAATATGAAGGAAAACCTGGTGCTTCAATTAAAGAAGGTGAAAAGGAGAAGCACGCCGAACTTCTTGCTCTTCCTCCTTGTGGTTCTGAAGTTTTCATTGGTGGACTTTCTCCAGATATTTCAGAAGAAGACTTGAGGGAGCTCTGCAAACCCTTTGGTGAAATTTTTAAGGTCAGTTTTTGTTCAAGGTAGAAAAAAAGTTTTATGGATAATCATAACAACTAAAGCTTGAGTGCTTTAAATACTATTCAACAATTTTCTATATACTACTGATAACAATAATATTGCAGATAAGAGTTATGAAAAATAGGGATACTGGTAAAAGCAAGGGTTTTGCTTTTGTAGCCTTCAAAACAAAAGACGTTGCACAAAAGGCCATCGAAGAGTTACATAGCAAAGAATTCAAGGTGAAATTTGTAACTTTTGTTTGAAACTGTTTTTAGGTAACATTGGGCCTCACAAATACCTAGTGTTATGCATGTTCTATTGAGCTTTGGAAATGGTTCCAGTTGTTACTTTCTATATGTTTTCTGACAACAGGGCAGAACCTTACGGTGCTCACTGTCAGATGCTAAATACACATTGTTCATAGGTAATGTCCCAAAGAATTGGAGTGATGACGACTTTAAAAAAGTCATTGAAGATACTGGTCCTGGAGTAGAAACCATAGAACTCATAAAGGTCTGTTTTTTTACCTCTGTTGTTGAAATATTAGCATTGTATTGGCAGATTGATTTTCTTTAATTTGTGGCTTATTTCATTCTTTAATACAGGATCCTCAAAACCCAGGCCGTAATCGCGGATTTTCTTTTGTTGAATACTACAACAATGCTTGTGCTGATTATTCTAGGTTAAAAATGTTGACTGCAGATTTTAGACTCGATGATAACACGCCAACCATCACATGGTCTGAACCACAGATGACACCAAATCATTCTTCTGTTGCGGATCGGGTATTGCCTCAAATGGCTAAAATTTGACCACTTTTGTGAGGCCTTATTTAGTGGAGGATTCGATATTTTTCAAAATGCTTGGTCTGAAGTTTGCAGGAACATCCAATAGGGTTGTCTGCATTTTGTGCATTGTAAAAGTGATCTGTTAATTAGGAATATCAGTGTGAGAGGTCTTTTATTCCTTAGACACGAAACACACCCTTTGCATCTGGATAAGATAACCTACTAGTACAACTACAGCACATTGTTTAGACGGCAGATTAGAATAGAAGAAAAAAATCAAACTTGCTGGTGATGAGATATTAGTGTAAATTTGACTACAGCTAGGTGTGGGGGAAAGGTATATCACATTGTCTTCACATCTGCAATAGCAATATTTTCTTATTGCTGATGTGATCACCATAAGTTGTAATCTGAAGTTCAAGTTTGCATCTATTTATAACAAGCGGTGATGGTGTTGCGAGTTTTGTGCATGAAAGACCAAGAAAATAGCTCTCTTTTATGCTTATTCCACATATGTTGGCTTTGTAGATAGTGGCAAAGCCATGATTTTCAACGAGAGTTAGCGGTTTTAAATTTGCAGGGTTCATAAAAACCAAGGGTTTGTGGAGCTTAGCATCAGGTGAGGCATGGACGTGTTTAGAGGTACATAATTAGACCAAATATCTATAAATTTACAGGGTCAAGGGAACATGAACAATTCAAGAATTCTTCTTCGTCAAATTGAAATTCACTTCTAATGAATATTAATATGGTCCCAAAATAGCTGTCAGTATTTATTTTATTAATAGAAAGTAGCCTGCCTTTGTAGCATATTTCCATCCTAATTCCAGTCAACCAAGAAATAATTTTTTTTTACTTAACAGTTTTCTGAACTCTTTTATTTATGGATTTACATAATTGGTTGACGTTCACGCTTCATTACTTATTAGGCAGACCATGTCGAAGTATATTAACCATATAGGATTGTGAGGGAAACCTGGGAAAATGGAAAGAAACTAGGAAAATATAGCAAACTTTTGAAATACCTCTGATATCAAATTAGACAATGTTAAATTTGATATCTTTCTCCTTCTAGTTTGTTCTACTAGATAGCATCATTCTAATGAGCGTGAACTTCTTTAAGACATGGTCAATTGTATCCACTTGTCCTCTTGTTGATGTCATGTTTCTATATCTTCAAGATTTGACGAAGTTTTATCTTTGGTTGTCTACCTACTGCAACCCTCTGCTTGGGACTGTATGTAAAGAAACGTGGGCAAATTCCATATTTATAAACACCACTCAATCTATGTAACAGTGTTAGCACAAAATTTCTCATATTGTAATTAAGTACCATTCATCCAATGTATTGCATGAGATGCGTAACAGGGCAACCTTAATTTCTTAGCATTTTGTGTATCGCCTTTTAGCTGCATGTGTACATACTCGTTCAATTACTGAGGAAACCTGAGTGGAAAAGCTAGGCATTGGAAACAAAAAAGAAATAAATAAAAAAATCTGCTAGTCTGGCACTTGATTCAAATTATTCTTATGACATTAATTTCCTGATGGATATCGTGTTAGACATATTATAAGAAGACTTTCAAAGTTTAGATTAGGGAAATTATAGATTTTCTAGTATTTTATTAGTTATTTCCTACTTAAATTAGATACGTTGAAACCTTTTATTCATTGTAGTAGTTAGACTTGATTATTGAATAAACTAACATTCCTCTCCCTAATAATTCTTCCTCCTCTCTTCGCCTCTGCTTGTCTAATTCATCTCCCTATCTCCCCCTCTTCTTCTCTTTCTCCCTCTCTTCCCCTTTTTTCCTCCTCTACAAGTCTCATTCTTTGTTTGATTGTGTTTATGTCATTTACCTTCTCTCCTTGACATGTATGGGCTTGCCTTTTTGTCTGACCTGCTTTGAGCTTTTGAAAATGTTTTGTCTCTAACTTGTTGATATAAATGATTAGCTGTTTCTCTTGCTAAAATTTATTCCTGCGATAAAGCTTGATTTAATATTTTAAAGAATTTCAGGCAACAGTTATCTTTTGTGGGACACTAGCGGCAAAATTTGAGAATTCCGTTTCTTCTTGTTTTGTTGTAAACAATATTGCATGATACCTGTTGCAGGATAACATTTATAACCTCTTTGATGCTTTTACAGGTCAAGGCTCTTTATGTGAAGTATATACCTGAAAATACACCAATTGAGCAAATAAAGTCGCTCTTCCAACGCCATGGGGAAGTCACGAAAATTGTTATGCCACCATCAAAAGGTGGTGGAAAAAGGGATTTCGGGTTTGTACACTATGCAGAAAGGTCGAGTGCATTGAAAGCCATCAAAGACACAGAAACTTATGAAATTAATGGTGTGTTCTTGCATATTCACTGACATAAATTATCTTAATAAACTTATTATGATATAAAAAGGAAAAACTCACCATGATTATTTTGCATCAGTTCATGGTTCTAGTAACACGTGCTTTCATGTCATTCATTAAGACTTTAGTAATGGCTGGAGGTGATCGTTCTACAAGACGTAATATAACTTAACATCTTAAACTCATGAGACAATCATATAGTAAAATCTTAATTTCTTTAAAGGAACTGCCTTTGCCTGCCTTGAACTTTTTCCCCAAAATAATACTTCCTACACATGGAATTAAAGAAAATAATCCTTTCGTTATGTATGGCCTTTTAATTGCTGTTTCCCTATTTCTTCAAAGACTTGAATGGGACATGACACCGAGAATTTTTATGCTAATAGCTACTTCCGTTGTTTATTGCAACTCAGATCACTTTCTTTGTTCCAATAATGCACTGCTTGTATCTTGTCACATGGTACATATCCTTTTGTAGCCACTCCAAAAACTGCTTCAAATTTTTATTATGCATTACATGCAACTAGCCACCAAAAGGGGCTGCATACATAAAAAAGCCGATTCCCATCATCAACAGTCTCAACTTTTTTTTCCTTATAATCATTATTTTTTACCTCAACTATTACTGTCTCATCTTGTTGTCACCGTGGAAACCAAAGATAACAATTACTTGCAACTTTGGTCAAACAACACTATCACTAGTAGTTTTTCTGGCCATTTTTCTTCATCCATAGCCACTGAATGCACGATAGGAACATACTTGATTTTGCCTCCCGCAGTTAATGAAACCATAATTACTTAGCTACACAATCAGCAGTAGATAAAAAGCATTGGTAGAGGATTGCATTTTCTATGATTTGATATTCGGTTATCTCACAACATATACATTTTTCACTTTGAGTTACCATGAGAGGTTATTTCCTTACTAGCTTTGATTTGTACTCCTATCTCTGATGTATAGGAACCAATAAATCTTTTCGTTCATTTAGATTTGCTTTCAATTCTTTTTTATCCCAAATTTTATGTATCAATTTTCCTGCCAAATTATATTGGACAGTATAAATTGCAGGTCAGGTGTTAGCTGTCGTTCTTGCAAAGCCTCAGACAGAGAAGAAGTTTGATGTGGCAAATCCTCACTACTCCACACCAATATCTAATTATAATAATCATCTAGGATATGCTGGAATACCTGTTAATCCTTATGCCTCAGTAGCGGCTGGATATGGTGCAGCTGCCGGATTTCAGCAGGTAGGTAGTTTACATCTTGGTTGTCCATATTTTTTGATAATCATGTTTCTCTAAATTATTTTATATTATAAACTTGGGACATTTGACAATTCAGCAGCCAATGATTTATGGAAGGGGACCAATGCCAGAAGGGATGCAAATGGTGCCTATGGTTCTACCAGATGGTCGAATTGGCTATGTTCTGTGAGTTTCTCAAATGTTAATGTTTGCATGGGAAGATGAAACTGTTAAAAATAAAGTTATTTGTACAATCTTTGTTGACAACTTTCTTGACAACCCATGTGTTGTCAAGATCCGTGCTATTCATTTAAAAAACAGTTTTTCTTGACAACTCATGATTGTCAACAAAATTGCCAACCATGGTTGTACATGTAGCATGGTTTAACTTTTAATTTCTCTAAACAACTTACGTTTTTGTACAGTCAGCAGCCAGGATTACAAATCCCACAAGTCAGGCCTTGGATGAATGATAGGGCGAACGGCACACCAGGAACGCGCAGTAGCAACGATGGCAGTAATCATAGACGACGCTATCAACCATACTAGAGGTGGGTAGTAAAGCGTTGTACAAGAAGATGAGATAATTTAGACATTAGATGCTAAGGGAAGTATACTTTGTTCAACAAAATTAATCTATTTGAACTTCAACTCAAGGTAGATTTTCATACAATCCTAAGTATCTATTAGCTACCATTAATATCTTGCGTGGATTCTCTATTTTGATAGTAGAATTTGAGGCTTCAAGTTCTTGGCATAATGTATTATCTCTTGATCTGAGTTATATTATCAATTTTACTCTTTTTAAAAAATATATCATTATTAAAAACGGGTAAAAGTATGTAAATTCAAAAAAATTGGAGGGCTTTCATGAGTCTTAGATGACCCATAATTGTTAAACGTAACTACAATGGTTGTTGAATGTCTCAATCAGAATTTGAAATTGTCCATTTAGTATTATCTACTTATTTATCATTAATCACCTTCCAAATATGTTCATCAGAAGACTCATTTACTGATGACCTGAAGAATGAGAAATGTGACTGCAATTTTACTCGATGAGGTTGATTTTGACCAATTGAATGCCTATTAACACTAGATATTCTATGATTGTTATTTTGTCGTACTCGTATTCTTGGTTAAATTGAACAATAGTTTTGATAACCTCCGAATCTGAACGATCCAATTATTAACCGATAACTTGTTACCTCTCCGTCCACCTATTTGTTACCTGCACATTTGGATACAGTTATCATGCAACGGATGTCGTGCCAAGGGATGGTCCAATGATCAAATAAGTACCAGAAAAGTATGATTCAGTGTAGGAGAAATAAAATGATAGTTTTGTCTAGGGTTTGATATTGTATACCTTTTCTTTTGGTGGAGTCTGGGCTATTTATAAGAAATTTAGACAAGGAATTTTTCTGATCTTCAAATCTACATGTCATCGGTCTTTGAATTCGTTGTTGTCCCATCTTTGATTTTTTTTTTTTTTAATACTAATTGACATTTTAAGAGAAATCTGGAGTTTTAATACGGTATTAGAGTCCATTAAATTTCAACAAGCAATTCGATTCAATTAAAACTCAAAAAATGAGCACACAAATTTTAAGATTAATTTGCTTAAATGAGTCACCATCTTGTGGAGTCATATTAAAGAATAAATCTCACATTGAATAAAAAATGAAAATATAGATCACATTATAAAGATTTGGCCTACTTATCTTTGAAATTTTAAGATAAAACTTCAAATCTTAAATGGGCCCTCTTTGCCTAGATTTGTGGTTTGCCTATGAACGAGCAATTGATGATGGTCATTACTCATGACAGGTATGCGACCTTGTGGTTTGGCGAGGCACTTTAGATAGTTCGACAAAGCACCTTGACTCTAACGAACTATATGTATTATGTGGTTTGTGCATGGCGCCATATAGTAACATAGCAGCATTATCCTTACAAGGCTTTCTTATTTCGTATGTGACTTACACATGACGTCAATCGGTCAGTGCATAAAAAAATGCATGAAACTTTAGTGCAAGTCTTCTCATTCTTGTCGATATCTCGACGTTATCTTTCTGGTCCTCTTTCTAACTTCGAAATGGAATTCTTTGTTTCTTTGTGGAGGACAGATAGAGATTGGTAGGCCCTATAAACCTGCAAATGTTAAAAATGGGAAGTAAACTTTAAATTTGTGCCATACAACTAACCATACGAGATCCCCTTTTGACATACACGGAAATTATATTTTAATTTTATGTAAATTTACTTAAATAGACATATATAAAATTAAGTAAAAATATATCACTCTAAATTTATTCACTAATATTTATTTTTCATTAAATTCCTTTGGACCTTTTTATATTTTTTAAAATTAACTAAAATTCTAATATCCATAAAATATAGCAATTTCTTCCTGCTCATTGGCTTCTACTTCAACTTGGAGACATCCCACGTCCCCATTTGTAATTCAAGGTGAAATGGATTTTCAGGTGACAAAACCGTCCCAAGTATAAAACCGCTAATTCAAGGTGAAACTCCATCTAGCGGTTTCATTATCCATCTAAGCATGTAAATGTTTGCCACTACGATTAGAGAAGGGTTAATCCATTTATACATAATTGTTTGTACATAACGGATTACCCCCTCTCACATAATGCAAGGGCCCGCGTATATTTAAAAATTCTGACAATGTGATCCACATCCCTATTGTGAGTAGTAGGTAAAATATTCGATAAAAAATTCGATACATGTAGCATGATCCATTAAAGAATATGCAACAAAATTCATCTTAGCACACCATTCAAGTTTATTATTTTTCCATAAAACATATAAAATCTCACATAATATTTATGGCCACACCCAGCCAAGGATTCTGTTATACAAAACTTAAAACTCAAAATTACATATCAAAAGAACTCGAAACTCTATTACAAAAGTTTATCTCCAAAGAAGCACTGAACACCAAGGTTTCACAGATCGAAAGGTCGGAATATTGTACTCGTCCGTATCAACACTATGAAACTCAAATTCACCCAGAACCCTCACGATTCACAGTAAACGTGCAGCTTTTTCTATGGACCAGAAGAGTTCAACGTTACCAACAACAACATTGTTTCTTTTCACCAAATTTTACACAGAAAACATACTCAAGAAACAGATTCAAGAGTTCTCACAGCAGAAGATGAAACTAAGAGTTCCTCACAAGCTAAAACTAAGGATTATTCTTGTTGAAGACCTTGTTCAAACAGGGGACAATGTAGCGCCCTCCTATAGGCGGGGTGCCTGCATTCTTGTTGATCAGGGCTCCAAAACTAATGGATGTGCAATAGAGAATTTTAGAGAAGAAGAGAAGCAATTTTAATGGTAGTCACTACATTTCATCAACCGAAACAACGAGTACTTCTTGTTTTTACATCGGCAAAAGATTGGCAAAATATTAATCCAACCACCTCAAAATATTAACTTGTTTTTCAATATTTTATAGAGAATTACCTCTTTGTCAAGTTTTTACGATGGTAGGCAAAATGCCTGTTTCTTTGATCAATTTTTCCCTTTTAATAGAATAAATACTACAAGTCCATTAAAATTATTATGTTCGATTTTAATAAAATAATAGAGTATATGTCACATTGAGTGGGGCGGTGATTATAGGGGTTTATGGTTTATAGAATCCCATTTCATAATTTTGGTTATAGAATTAATTATTGAATTGTAAGAAGATTGATGTTATATATAATGGGAATGATTTTAGTGTTCTTTTAAAATTTGAAATTGTAAAAGGAATATATTTAGAGTGAGATGAATATACAAAGTCAACGAATTTAATAATGACAATATTGGAATATGATATAAAAGAAAATAGTATTTTTTTTAAAAAAAATAATTAATGGGGATAGATATGGAGTGGAATAAATATATAGCTTTCGTGCATATAAGTAAAGGCTCCCATGTTAATTATTGATCACACTAAAAAGTCAAGATTTATATTATTGTGTCAAGATTCATTAATTTTTGTCTTTGCATTTTGGCCCCCCAAATTGGTCCCTCTTTGGCTGTACGTACTTTGTCAGATTTAAATATTTCCAATCAAACACGTTCAGAATCAAACGAAACGAAGAACTGTGAATTTTACTGTTCGATGCATATATTTACCTGCTCCATCGATTTCAAGTATGAGCCCTTAATGCACCAATGAACTCTACAAGTGAACTCTAAACAATATAATGCATTCTCATCTGAATTACTAGTGTGTAGCTTTATTATGCTACTTGAGCATTATTTTTCTACCGTTCTACGACTCATACGTTGAAATTTGTAGCGAAATAGGTAATAATTCGATAAAAAAAAAAAGTTATTTCTCCAATCCTGCGACGAGAGCAGTTCTTAATGCATCCTCACTTGTGATTAATCCATCACCAGGAACCCTGACAACAACATCTTGAAGCATGAGATCGTTAACACTTGACATGCTAGCGTGGTCGACTTGTAACTCAAGATCTCGAATGACATCTATTAATCTAGTAACTGGATAATTAGTATTCTCCGACTGAACCCTGATCATACCATATTCGCCAACAATCTTCACTTCAATTTCTAGTTGCTCCATCTTCATTCTCTTGGACTCCAATTCTTGAACTTTCTCTTTCAGTTCTTTAATGTACAATACAGCAGCTGATAGCAACGATGCTCTGTCCATTGTTGACGCGTATGGAACTGCCGACTGGAGTTCACAGAACGCTTTCTTCAGCTTCTCTCTTCTGTGCCTCTCCGCATCCACATGGTTTATTAATGGCACGTTAGGCCGGCCAACGCGAGGCTTTCTCCCCCTCTTCTTGCGTGTTTTAAATAGGCAAGTTGAATCTGAAATCTTGGAACTGGGAAGTGCTTCCATCATCTTCTGTTGGGCATCTTCTTGAATTTGACTTGGGACATCAATATCATCAGGATGGATACCAAGTTTTGAATACTGTTGTGAAACCAGACCTAAACCAAAGAGATCTGATTCAATTAAGCACTTAATTTGTTGAACCAAGCTCCAGTTTTGTGTTATGATAACATTTGATCCGAGTTCAACTACTCCATTTGAAGTTGGAATACAAACCATGGTCTGCATACCATGGCTCTGTGCCTCTTTAGCTCTTTCACAATTTTGGATCCCAAGTTGATTGTCCCCACTCAACCAAACTATGGAGCCTGTACTAAAGGCCTTGCCTGGAACGCCATAGCCAAGAGGGAAATATTTAGCAAGTGAATTCAAATAGAACCTTTCAGCATCAGTCACAATATTACTACGGTTATCAGAATAATTTTCAACAATCAAACCCTGAATTTCTTTAATGACTGCGTTCCCTTGGGAAAAGCCATCTCCCCATGTTAAAAAGATGCTTCCTTCATCATCCACGGAGGTTTGCCAGAAAATGGCATAGGTCCACCACTCTCTCTGGTTTTCAAGTATGTGCTGAAGCCTTTGTTGGAGGCTTGCTGGCTGATGTTGAGATGCAGAAAGTAGTGAAGATAAAGAAGGGATAAACTCGTCCATTATTCACTTTACGATTTTTTTCAGGAGAAAGAAAAAGCAGTGTATTTTGAAAGAGTGAAATTGTCTACTATAGTGGGAAAATTGCAGTATAAAGAAATCACGGTGGCCGGTGAAAGGAAAACAGCACGTGTATCGCATTTGTCTATCTTTTAATCAGATGTTGATACTCCTGCTAGATATTTTTCATCGATATCCAATGAGAGCTCCACCTAAACAAGCTCTATATCCAGATTTTTCAATGAATTATCTTTAATGTTTTTCTTATTTTTACCTAGTGTGATTGAATATGAAAACTTGCAGCAGTACTAGTAGATTACGCCATTGTTTTGATGTAAGTTAATGAAATGAGTGATCGAGAAGTTGATAAAAATTATGAGTCACGTGAAATTAATTGTTAAAATAATTGTTGACTTTGATTTAAATTTTTATTAACTTTTTTTAACTAAACATGATTTGATTTTTGATAAAAGGTGAAAGGAAAAGATGTTTAGTGTCTAAGATTAGTTGGTTGAGTTATTGGAGTTCTAAGATTAGTGGGACATTGCTAAATATAAGACATGTGCTTTCATGACTTTGATGAAACAGGTTAATCCTGCTATAGGTAAAAAATCTTTCTATCCGAGGTGAAGAGAATATGTGGATGATGTTTTTGACAATATTAACGGAAAAGTACGAAAAATTCACGGACTTCTCGAAAATGAAGTACTATTACAAATTTACACAATCACCTTCTTGTAGGAAAGTGATAAGGAGTTAGAGCGAAATTTTACTAACGAACGCTGGCCTTGGCTTAAGTTTAATTATTAAACATTTCATTTCATTGCATGTAAGTTTTGTGTTTGTCAAATCTACTTTTGAGGCATCCATTTTGCAATTGTCTTAGTCAAGAAGGTGACATTCATCCAAATGGAACCCAATTGTACATCTTCAAACACCTTACATCAATTCCTCTAATCAACTTTCTTTCTTTCTAAGAAAATCAGTGTACAGAATCATCAACGTGTTTAAATTATAACCGTACGATATATGTCTAAATCAAATACTGGTATAGGGTCACTGATGAAGCTGAATATTAACTATGATGGGTTCAAATTTGATCCTTACTTTTAGAGGAAGAAAGTTATCCTTTGATGGGTTTGTTAATGCTGACAAAAAAGCACCTTTTTAATGTACTTTTAAGTAGACTCAAATTATTCTTCTTCGTAAGTAAAATAAATAAATAAATATACACACACTTATTGAAAGTTAGTGTAAATATAGGATTGAATATAAAAAATCAATTTTTAATATTCGAAAAAATGCAAAAACAAGAGAGAAGATGATAATTTTAAGAGAACGCTCAATTTTTGTTTAATTGACTTTTTTACAACAAAGATTTATTGCCTTTATGAAAACTGCACTACTTTGCCTATTTAACATGTTTAATTAAGCACGTCATGATTGTTGCATAAGTAGTAAAATTGTCATATTTTTAACTTTTCTCAACATCTCGTGGGATGTAGATGTATGGTTACTTGTCTCAATTCCTCCTTCCTAAGGTTGTATGTCGCATAGTATTTATTTATTTTAATTTTTAGCATACCTTGAATGGTGCACGCCGCCTACCATAATATAGTTAGACATTAGATGTCATGACGTGTCTTTCTAAAACTTTTTCTCAATCTTGATTATTTCAATGCAAGTATAAGTCATTATTGTATATTTTGGACAAAATCTTGACTTAAATTCGATACTGGTTATATTTTCATCGTTTTTCTTGGATTAGTTGAGTTATTTAATTAATTTCAACATAAGTCATTATTTATTTTATTTTCACTTAAAGTAATAAATAAGAAGAAAAATGCATTATGATAACAAACATAACCAACCTTGAAATAGAGAAAATTTCTAGTACTCCAGAATACAAAAACTTGGCAATCTTGTCAATATTTATTGATACACATGTATAACATTAAATAGTTATGTCTAAGAGTACTAAAAAATTTTCTAAATTGATGGTCATCTTGAATTTCAATTAACTTGAGTGCCCATGTTCGTAAGTGGGCTAATTGTGCCAGTAAACAGGTTGAAAGGATTCCCACTGTTTGGGCTAAGTAGGGTTTGTTGAATCATGTTACAATTAAATTAGCTTGTTGGGATATTATGATCTCATTCTATTATTCCATTATGATAAATGCCAAACAAGAACCTCACAAGCTAAGGTCTGTACTCTTTATTATTTTCAAGCCGTTTTCTATTTTTCGATTTTTCAAAATTATGAAAACGCGTATTCTTTCATATTTTCGAAAACGCGTTTTTTGAAAACGAGTTAAAAATTTACAAAGAAAACTCAAAACGACAAATTTGTCGTTTTTGGTGTTTTCAGTTATAATCAAACCAAAATTTTCAAAATGCATTTTGGGTGTGTTCAACACGATTTTTCAAAATGCCAAAAAGAACACATTTTCAACAATCTCAAAATGGACACTCAAAACACAAAATCCAAAATGAATTCAAAACTCAAAACACAAAACTGAAATACAAAGAAAACAGTCCATAAAGTTTCAGTTGTTGGGAACGTGTAATTACAAGGCATTGACGTGCATGGCATCATTCAAGTTTGTCATAAAAAGACAATGCCGAAAAAGAAATGTGACGATTTAATCTAAAATCAGACACAAAGTTGTTAGTCACGGAAAATTCTATCCTAAAAACTAGTGATGGCATGACATTTATTTCTGAGTTCATATGTTAAGATGACTATAATTTTTATAGTATAAATAAATTAATATTAAATCAAACACAACTGTATTTATATATTTTATTATATACATGTCTGTCTTTTTTTTTTTTTTTTTTATCGGTATATATACATGTCTGTCTTTCTTCCACTATCTAATTGTTTATGAGAAAAATGTTGTAGAAAATGGGACATGGTTGTTGACACAAGTTTAAATATTATAAAACAAAATTTAATTGTGATGCCAACCCCCAACCTAATATGAAGACATAACCTTTATGGAACTTTCTTGGAATTTTCTTCATGAGTAGGAGCATTCAAAACAATCTCTAAAAAATTAATGCCCTTCTTCATCTCCTTAGTTGAACTTCAACTCTTGAGTTAGCCCTCTATATTTTCGACACTCGTGCCCATGCCGAGGATTTTTGTGGGTAAAATAAATTTGTTTGTTTATTATGCCCATGTATGGTTGAGTTTAAAAACAAGTTTTTAGTAGATTTTAATGAAAGCTCTTGAAATATAATTGAAATGTTAATCAAAATTATGTATCTCATGAAATCTATAATTAAAAATTATTAAGGGATAGAATTCCACATCGAATAAAGATGTAAACATAAACCAACTTATAAAGGATTTAGTTACTCTTCTTAATAAGGTTGACATTTAAGATGGAACATCAATTCTTAACACCACCAACACGAAATTATATGGAGAACGCATTNCTTATAAAGGATTGGGTTACTCCTCTTAACAAGGTTGACCTTTTAAGGAACCTCAATTCTTAACATGGTATCAGAGCCCGTTAAGCTCCAACGAGCAATTCGATCCGATTAAAACTCAAAAAAATTGAGCACGCAGATTTCAAGATTGGCCTGCTCAAACGAGCCACCATCTTGAGGGAGCATGTTAAGGGATAGAATCTCACATCGAATAAAGATGTAAACATAAACCAACTTATAAAGGATTGGATTACTCCTCTTAACAAGGTTGGTCTTTTAAGATGGAACTCCAATGCTTAACAAAAATGGGTTCGGTTTGGGGAATCTTAGAAAGAAGAGGTTAAACATAGACTATATGTGAATCTGTATAGTCCACTCTGGATAATATTT